>JAIFGZ020000662.1:0-189848 GCA_019925245.2 Oryza australiensis
GAGATATGAAATTTTAGAAAAACAACAATACGGGGATACGTAGAATACATTAAGCTAAAAATTTAATTATCATAATTATCATAGAATAGATAATAAGATAAAGATGTTGGCACTACTGATGATAATACACAATTTTTTTTAAATTATTTTAGTGATAATACATAAATTTAAAGGGATCTACAAGGTTAGCAACTCCATCCTCTAATGAGGTATGCTTAGAATATTGTATTTGTATATATATTTCTATACATTTTTATCTCTAAATAAGTTCATGAAAAATAATAAGAGAGAAAATTTGTTTGGAGAAAATTATTTTACTTCTTAAAATCCACAACTCCATCCTCTACTCTCTGCATATGCTTAGCATATTATATTTATATATATATACATACACTTTTATCTCTAAAAGGTTTTTGAAAAATGATGAGAAAGAAACTTGTGGATTAAAATATTATAAAATAAATAACAAAGGAAAAGATATATAGAAAATTCGAGAGTAGGAGATTATAAAACTAAGATAATTTACAAATTATTAAAATAGTTAGATTAGAACTTGAAAAGAACTTTTAAAAATTCTAAATTTTATTAAGTATAACACATTACGTTTGATTATTATATTATTATTATCTAATTATTTATCTAATTATTGTAATATTATTTAAATGATGATGTGACCATAGCTATTATGGATACAATCATTGTTCACATCATATGTCTACGAGGAAGACATCAAGTTCAAGCTTCAAAAATTATAGAATCCAATTCGTCCCGGCTCTAATAGCGTTTTGAATTCAAACGGTCGTTAACTATGCATATGTGCTCGATTTGGGTCCATGAGTACTTGATGAAAAGCTCTGAGAGTGCTCTTTACAATGGATCCAGCCTCATCTCAAAATTCCATTCCAATTAACACCGCAATCACGAAATAAGGTGTTACAATACCTATAATGGGCCTATGGGCTTCTAACTTCATCTAGGACACCGGCCCAAGTGGGGCCCAAGTGGGATGCGCTCCAACCTCCAAATCCACGTATTCCCAACGTCCTCCACCAGGTCACTATGTCACTTTTGGTCAAGGGAAGAAAGAATTCTAATCCAACATGTTTTGGTGCTAGATTTGAACTACAGACAGCGTTGACTTGGACGTTTATACGGACTCTAATTTTTAAGTACTTCACAGAAAGCTTATGAAGTCTACTTTCCAATGGATCTGGCCTCACTTACATATCTATTATGATGCGACGCAAAATCAATTTAGTACAGATACCTCGTTACGCTCGAGGTGTTACGTCATTGAAATTGGGTCGATGGGCCTTGTATCAAGTGAGTCCATTACGGACACATCCTAGGGTTGGAGAATGACCCCAACTCATCCTCCCACCTATATAAATACTCGTAGCTACCATAGAATAATTTGGGTTTGGTTAGATTAAAGTTTTAGCCATTGCTACTTTACCTTGTAGTTACGTGTGTCGGCTAGACCACCTAATTACTCATCTTCGGGACCCTAACTTTTCATTTGTATTCAATTCCTATTTGCAATTCAGATTACTTTATCTTGTTATTGCTTGTTTCTTTGATTTGCTTGCGGGAAGAAGGTTGATACGCTGGCAATATCAACAACCCACGGAGAGGTGTATCGATTGCTAAGGCGCAACACATCAATGTCTCGTACGGTTGTAGTCGGATCGTCAACGTTTCTTCCAAATCGTAGTTATCATCAACTCACAGAAAGATCGGGACACCCTAGTGTATATCAAGTGGTATCGAGTGCCAAGTTTATCAGTGAGTTTTTATCTACCTATAACCAGAAAAAGCCAAAAAAGATTTGCATCCATTACCTAGCCATTGCATTGTTCTTTTCAGTTTTTGCTTTGTTGAGTTTTACGTTACATCATCGCGTCGTGTTGCTGGTCTTAGCGTCTAGTTCATTTAGAGTTTCCAGTTCTTGTCACGTCTAGTACCACTATCGTCGCCATTGTCGCCGTGTATTTGTTGTCGTCGAGACCTTCGAAAACAAAATTGCCTCTTGTGAAGATTCTATTTTTATAGTTTTGAGAAGTTTTTGTTGGTCCGTTTGGACGTTGTATCTAGGTTTTGCTACTTTTTTGGTTTGCACATGAAGAAAATAGTTCGGTCATGCTTTGTGTCCAGGCGAAAGGAGGAAGATAGTAGATTGGAGATTAGATTAGATTAGATTGGTTTCTCTTTACTTCAAGGAAGAAAGCGATGGGTGGATCGGTTGAAAATCAGTTTTCATATTAATCTCTTGCTCCAACCGGACTCCACGGTCGTCCACCTCCACAAATCCAGAGCTCCCAGCTCACCTCCAAACCATGTACATCTAAGTTTTGAGTCGTGTCAACACCTTGGTAAATTTTTGTTTTATGTTGGATTTGAGATTTGTTTGGAAAAACTAAACCGACATAATGTCAGCATTTCAATTTTATATAGTTCCAATTCTAGGGTTTAGAATTTTACATTTGAGTCCTTGTAATTTTTTATTTATGTTTGAGTCCCCTGTAATTTTACATCAAGGTCCATAAGTTGGTTTTTGCTAAAAAATCAAAAAAAGAAAAATGGCACAAAGGTGCTTAAAAAGAGAAAAAAGTTGCACCAAATAAAAAAAAAGAAGAAAAGAGAAGAAGAAAAATAGTGTAGATAAAAAGAAAAGAGAAATTCAATTGTTATCTTTGTGATATCTTTCATATATCAGAATATGCTTGAGTTGTTTCTAGTGCTATCTTGTGGTCCCGTTTGTGTCAGGCTCATGTCTCTAATACGTACTAACCTAGGACGAATACGGTACTTGACTTTGAACGGTTGTTCAACTTTGCATTTTCTGATTTGAGCATTTGCTATTCCTTTGCTACATATTTAAGCCTACCTAGAGCTCGCTGATTTGATTGCAGGTGTACGGCGGTGTTTGCCAAGGCATCGATACATCCAACCTCCATTGAGGTGTTTGGTTAAGTCGGTGTATGTCACCATTTCGCTTGCTTTGGTAAGAACATGTAAGGAGCTTGGCTAAAAGCTTGAGAGTGTGTGATATTTGAGCCTCCACTACCTAGTAGTTGATAGGAGCATACATATATTTTTGTGTATTTTCTTGTTTTCTACTAACAATGGCAGGATCGGAGGATGACAAGGATATGGCACATTCTCCTCACACAAAATGCATTATGCAACATTTAGAAAGGCAAGTGAGGACGCACATGGAAGGTGTTGATAATGACTTGCGGTGACAAACGAAAAGATTGGACAATTGGAGGTTATGTAGATTGCAACCAACAACCGGTGGCTGGTTTGGAGGCATCTGTGACAGCTATCAACAACAATCTTACTCATCTTCTCAAGTGTTTCGACAATTTTCGTGATGAGAGTAACCACCGGCGCTTGAATCATAATCGACGAGGTATGGATGGAGGACACGGCGATGCGAAGTATGTAATAATGATGATGTTTTTCATGAGATTAAATTTAAGATACCTCCTTTTGATGGAAAATATGACCTTGATGCATACATTACTTGATAAATTGTTGTTGATCAAAAATTTGCATGTTATGAGTTTCCTAAAAACATACGTGTTTGGGATACCACTAGCGAGTTTACTAATTTTGCTTATGTTTGGTGGATCGAACATGGTAATAAAAATCGTGATAACATGCCTCAAACTTGGGATGCTTTAAAACGGGTCATGTGGGTTAGATTTGTACCTTCTTATTATGCACGTAATCTATTACGTAAGTTGCAACAACTAAGACATGGTACTACAAGTGTAGAAGAGTATTATCAGGAATTACAATTGGGTATGTTGCGTTGTAACTTAGAGGAGGATGAGGAACCTAGTATGGCTAGATTTTTGGGTGGTTTAAGCTGTGAAATTCAGGACATACTTGCTTGTCAAAGGTATATGTCTTTTTCTCATTTGTTAGAACTTGCTTGCAATGCTGAATGTAAAATAGAGGACATGAAGAAGCAACAAGTTGTGCTTGTACCTCCTATTTTTCCATGTAATGATGATGTCCTCTTACTAATATCTGTAAAAAGTTTTCAAGGTAAAATAAATGGTGACGAGATAAATGAAGGTGAGTATTGTCAAGCTGAGCTACACATGTCCACTTTACATGCTATAATAGAGCAACCATTAGTAAAACCAATTGCTCAAATTTATTTGTCACGAGTTGATTTAGTTGATATTCCTTGTGATAAAAAAGAGTTGTGTGATAATACTTCACTTATATCAATGCCACAACTAGTGAATGAACATGGTATTTCTAGTGTTAGTTTTTTATACATTGCTTTTAAGCATGTTGTTCACGTTTGTAATGAAGTTGAGGAACGTGAATTGCTATCTTCTTTAAATACTTTGGGCTATGTTTTGTTTGATGACTTTTGCGAGCTCGATAATTTGAAGGAGAAATTATTTTCTAGTTTGATTTGTCATGTCCAATTAATGTTATTTTTCATATCTTTGGCGAGTATATTGATAGAGGAACATATTTGGTCCATAGAGTTTACATATGTTCGGATTTAGAACCTCTTGTAGCCGTGGATAAAAATTGCAAGTTAGAGAGACATGTTGTTGCTAATAATGTTATCTTGAGTTTGTATTGTTTTGATTTGAAAGAATAGGACGGTTCGAGAAAGAGGAGCAACCGGACGATTCAATGTGGTTACCATGCACCCGAGGTAGTTGTGCCACATGAGTACTTGACTTCGAAGAAGGGAACAAAATGAGCCACAAGTAAAACAATCAAATGTGGTATCTATGTTCGTTGTCGTCCATCTCCATTACCAAGTACATTTGTTTCATAGGAGATTAATACTATTAGCTAAAGAACTAATGATATTACATGACGAAATTTTGTTGTATTTGTTTTCATATAGACACTTCTATGGGCAAGATCATGCACTATGCGACAAGAACCATATGAAAAAACCAAGGGCGATTTCCCATGAAGAAGGGGAGGATGATGTGACCATGGCTACTATAGATACAACCGTTGTTCACATCATATATCCATAGGAACACATCAAGTTCAAGATTCAAAAATTCTAGAATCCAATTCGTCCAGCTCTAACAGTGCTGAATTCAAATGACCGCCAAATATGCATATGTGCTCCAATTTGGGTCCATAAGTACTTGATGGAAAGCTCTCGGAGTCCTTTTTCCAACGGATCCAGCCTCATCTCCAAATTCCATTTCATTCAACCGCAATCACAGAAATAAGGTGTTACAATACCTATAATGGGTCTATGGGCTTGTAACTTTATCTGGGACACCGACCCAAGTGGGGCCCAAGTGGAATGCGCCCCAACCTTCAAATCCACGTATTCCCAACGTCCTCCACCAGGTCACCACTTCACTTTTGGTCCAAGGGAAGAAAGGGATTTAATCCAACATGTTTTGGTGCTAGACTTGGACTGCAGGACAACGCTGACTTGGACATTTATACGGACCCTAATTTGGACGTTTAAGTACTTAACTATGAAGTCTACTTTCCAATGGATCTGGCCTCACTTTCATATTCTATTACGACGCAGCCGCAATCATCAATTTAGTATAGATACCTTATTCGCCCGAGGTGCTACGCGTCGAAATTGGGCCGATGGGCCTTGTATCAAGTTGAGTCCATTACGGACGCATCCTAGAGTTGGAGAACGACCTCAACTTGTCCTCTCACCTGTATAAATACCCGTAGCCACCATAGAACAATTTGGGTTTGGTTAGATTAATGTTTTAGCCATTGCTACTTTACCTTGTAGTTACGTGTGTCGGCTAGACCACCTAATTACTCGTCTTTGGGACCCCTATTTAATTCCTATTGCAATTCAGATTACTTTTATCTTGTTCTTGCTTGTTTCTTTGATTTTCTTGTAGGAAGAAGGTTGATCTGCACCGGCAAGATCAACAACCCACGGAGAGGTGTATCGATCGCTAAGGCGCAACACATCAATGTCTCGTACGGTTGTAGTTGGATCATCAACGTTTCTTCCAATTCGTAGTTATCATTAACTCACCGAAAGATCGGGACACCCTAGTGTATATCAAATGGTTTGACTTTCATGGATTTTTCTTATGATTTTTGTGCACCATGGACCGATAGTCGACCGAGTTTATTTAAGGTGTGTATTATTTTTTGAGTGCGACCAATGCCAAAGCATTGCAACGGAAAGTTTGTGTTTGCCATAGTGAAAGACCTTAAAGTAGTATTTGGAAAGGGACCTGGCAGCCTACCTATAGCAAGTAAAGATGGTCACGTGGCGATGTGGAAGAGGAAGTCCATTTTCTGGGAGTTACTCTATTGGGAAGTCTTGGACGTTCGCCACTCAATCGACGTGATGCACTTTACTAAGAACCTTTGCGTCACCTGCTGGGCTTCCTAGGTGTATATGGAAAATCAAAAGATACACTTGAGGCATGAAATTATCTAAAGCATATGACACTACGTGATGGCCTTCACCTGGAACCAACGGAGAAAGGAAACCACTACTTGAGTCCAACCAGCTACACTCTGAGCAAGGCAAAGAAGGAAAGCATGTTTGAATACCTGGAGAGCATCAAGGTACTGTCTGGATACTCCTAGAATATAAAGGGAATAATAAGCACGAAGGAGAAGAAGTTCATCAACCTAAAGTCTCATCAATGCCACGTGCTGATGACATAGTTGCTTCCCGTTATAATTCAGGCTATCCTTCCTGATAATGTCCGGGCAACAATAACAAAGCTATGTACTTTCTTGAACTCAATTTAGCAGAAGATCATCGATCCATATAGCCTAGAAGCCTTTCAAAATGATGTGGTGCAATGTCTGTTTAGCTTTGAGATGATCTTTCCGTCTTCCTTCTTCAATATCATGACGCATCTTCTATGCCACCTTGTCAAAGAGATCTGTATCCTCTGTCCTATATCTTCGGTCCTGTATTCCTACACAACATGTTTCCTTTTGAGAGGTACATGGGAGTTCTAAAGAAGTACGTCCGTAATAGTTCTCATCCGGAGGCCAGCATCGCCAAGGGATATTGAACAGATGAGGTCACTGAGTTCTTCGTCGACTTTATTGAAGACATTCGTCTCATCGGGGTGCCCGAATCAATCCACGAAGGGAGACTAGGGGGAAGGGGACTCTTGGAAGGAAGGCAATAATGACCATAGACAATGAATAGTTCAACAAAGCACATTGGACTGTTTTGCAACAATCTTCTTTGGTGACTCCTTACATTGAGGAGCACTTGGCGATTGTTCGCTCCGAAAACATCGATAAGACGGATGCTTGGATTACACGGTTTAGGGTTCAGCACAAGAAGATGATCGAAATGGCTAAGTGTTTGGAGCTCGGTGGAGAAGACGATGCGCACTATGATATATATATATACCCCTGTATCTTTAGTCCGGTTGGTGGCTTCAAACGGGACTAAAGATATTTTTAGTCTCGGTTGAAGCCATCAAACGGGACCAAAGATACAGGTGTGTGTGTATATATATAGTTTGCATCGTCTTCTCCACCAAGCTCCAAACACTTAGCCGATCATCTTCTTGCACCGAACCCTAAACCGTCATCGCCGACATCTTCTTGCGCCGCCACCGTCGTCTCCCTCCATCGCACTACCATCGTCTCCCGTTGTAGTCACCACATTACAAGGTAGGTCGCGATTCTTCTTTGTTGATCGATATATATACTCCATGTTGTTCCTTCTTCTCACCATTGCCGTTACCGCCGCACGGCCGCACGCCACCACCGCACGTCGCGCCGCACGCCGCCGCGTAATCGTAGTTGTCGTGGTCGCACGCTCCGTTAATTTAAATAATCTCTATGGACTGTGAATGTGAAGTTTTGTTATTTTGAATGTGAAGGACTGTGAAATATAATTTTGTTATTTTGAATGTGAATCAAAATGGAAATATATGAATTACTTGTGAAGGATTGTATATATTTGTGCTATATTGTGATATATTGTAATATATAATTTTGATATATATATATTTGGGATATATTTTTGATATATTGGCCACTACAAATTAGCGATTTAGCGAACGACTTTTATGACTTAGCGAATGACTTTTACGACTTACCGAACGACTTAGCGAACGACTTTTACGACTTAAGAGAACGACTTAGAGAACTACTTAGCGAGCGACTTAGCAAACGACTTTTACAACTTAGAGAACGACTTAGCAAACGACTTTTATGACTTAGTGAATGACTTTTATGACTTAGCGAAGGACTTAGCCAACGACTTTTACAACTTAGCGAAGGACTTAGCGAACAACTTAGCGAACGACTTTTACGACTTAGAGAACGACTTAGCGAATGACTTAGCGAACGACTTTTACAACTTAGCGAACGACTTTTATGATTTAGAGAATGACTTAGCGAATGACTTTATGACTTAGAAAATAACTTAGTGAACGACTTAGTGAAAACGACTTTTATGACTTAGCAAATGACTTTTATGATTTAGAGAACGACTTAGCGGACGACTTAGTGAAAACTTATAGAGAACGACTTATATGACCGAACGAGCTGAGTATATGCATTAACCGAATATCGACTTAGGACCATCATACATGTATTAACTGAATAATTTTTCTTTTCAGAATTACTTGATCTAGTCGTCCAAGCGAAACAATCAAATGGCGATCGCACGGACGACGGATCTTCTTCGACAAGATCGCAAAGGGAGCAACCAATACTTCATTGAGGAGGGCAACGAGGATCCCAACTGTTAGTGATATGCCCTAGAGGCAACATGGAGATGTTGGATATCATGGTCAATGTTTATGTATATATGAATAAAGTGTTATTCAGTTCCATGAAATAGACATCTTGTATTGATCATAAGTACGTGACTTATTTATGAGACTCATTATGTATGAATCTATTTCTAAATAATCCCTTATCACATATCATATTGTTGGAACAAATATGATTCTAAGATCAGCATGTTTATTGATTGATGATCATGTCTCATAGATCATGGTATGGAGATACCAAATCAATAAATATGCACACATGTTAGAGAACATGTTGTTGGATAGACCCACCATGAGACACTATAGGAATTAATGTGCCATTAGTTGGTCTCAAGTGGTGTTGGTGCAAAGTCCTTAGACGTGAGATCATCATGGATTCTGACATGTGTAGTAGCCTACTTTGGGACTACCAAACATTATTCCGTAACTGGGTAGTTATAAAAGTAGTCTTCGGGTTTGCTATGAAATATGGAGTGGGATGTGAGTGATCAAGATGGAATTTGCCCCTCCTTTGAAGAGATATCTCTTGGCCCCTCGAGGTAATGGATTATGGAAGTGCATGGCCATGCCGAGTTGATTGAGGAGTCAATCAACACACAGGTAATCCAACACGGTTCGAGTGAATGGTTAAGCTATTGAAGGGATAACACACATCTTGCCTATAGCTTAATTGGTATCGTGAGGCAAAGGGATTTATATACACATTACACGTTCAGAGCCGATATTATATTCTTGTATACTATGGTGTCAATATGTGCTTTGCTAGGCGCCGATGTTGACAAGTCGGCCGAGTTGGACTCGAGTCAAACCGAGTATACCTAAACCTACGAGGTCGCACTCTTAAGGCGATAAGAATAGACATTCGAGTTGGACTCGAATATGGCTCGATCAGATAGGGATCCGATCGGATAGAGCCCCGATGGGCCTATAGGCCCAGTCGGCAACTCTATATAAAGGGACGAGGGGTGAGAAGTGGGGCATGCTATTGAACCGAATCAATCGATTTGGTGCAACAGATTAAAACATGCGCGGCTTCGGAAGTCGGCGAGTTCTAGATCTCCACGGAAACCCTCCCTACTTCCGAGCCAAACCCTAGTCTTGCATCTTGTGCTAGCACACAGGTGTTAGGCGTTCTATCCTTGGACGTGTGGATACCGGTAGAAGACCTGCTATATTGCGGTGTTGTTCGGTACTGCTGCGGAGTGTTGCGGCGCATCGGAGCGAGGCGGGCTGCGGGCGAATCGGCAAATCGGCTGCGACGGATCGGGCATGGAATCGGCGCATCGGTGCGGCGAATCGGTGTACTCGGGAATCGGATTTGTGATCGGCTAGCAGCATGTACGGATTGGATAACTCCATATTGGCTATATCTGCTGCACTCTACTCCGATCGATAACGATCTATCGACCCTTACTTGCAAGGTTCCTGGTTTGCGCGGTAGATTTATTTTGTTATTAGCTATCGTAGCTTCCGCTAAACCCTTCATCAACCAGTACCTCAACTAGGAGGGGAACGAGGAGGGCAATGAGGGCACTCCATCCACTGGAGAGAAGAGGGCACGCGGACAACACGGTGTCAGCAAGAAAATTGAGGGTCGGCATATCATAACAAAAGTGGCACGGGACGGTCGACCATGTGCCCCACCCGACGCCGCAAGGAAGTTTGTGGCACACAGCGAGATGAGTAGTGAGGGATCACGTGCCCATCGGCATAGTGAGCGGCGGTGAACAAGGACGGAAGGGGATGAGCAAAGCTATCTCTGGACACGAGAGAAGGACATGCTATGGTCCACAATGCTGAAGACCTTCACCATCCCTGAGACAGAACAGGCCAGGGTGAAAGAATTGATGCTTAAAAAGATGGCTGAGCTGTTCAGAAAATTCCAAAAGGAACTACACAAGAAGTACGTCATGTAGCTAAACAGGCCCCACAAGCTCCGTGAGTATCGCCATGCCACGTTGACGAGATCACGCAGCGGACACCTTATGAAGCGCATATTCTATTCAAGAACTCGTCAATCAAGGTATGCTCATAGTTTTATGATATATATTCCCTTCAAGAACTTGTCAATCAAGGTTGATTACTAATTAATAAACTCTCTTCTCGTGAAGGTGGCGTCAAGCATGGCCATACCAGTGGAACAAGACGGGACCTATCGCTGCAAGCCCGTTCCACCTAGGTATTCTAAGGTCGAAATTGAGCAGGTGGAACGAGGCTTTGAAAATCTTGAGCTGGATATCCCCGGAGGAGATGGGGAGATGACACTAGGAGACATAGCCCATGGGATCATTCTATGGAGCAAGCCCTTCATCATATTTCCTGGGCGAGAAGCGACTTCCATTCCTCTGTCTCCACCACATGGACCGTCTCCTCCGTCGCCTCCACGAGCACCGACTCCTAAACAGTCTGCCACTCCCCAGCCTCCTCCGTTACCTCCTAAGCACAGAGCTCGAGCAGCGCCATCAAGGTCAACCAGTTCACAAAGAAGCAAGATGCCAAAACTTGACCGGTTCCCGCCAGCCCCAAAGAAAACATCGTACGACATGACTCCCGAGGAGTTGGACAAGGTCGTCCAAGCGGAAGTGAAGGCACATTTCAAGCATAAGTCTCCCGAGAAGCCTATTCCAATCAACGCGGCGACCAAGGCCTTCTTCAAGAAGATGTATTGTACGCCACCGACTAAACCATAACTGCAGTCGTACTACCACAGGATGATCAGGAAGGTGCATAGGAAGGAGACAAAAAAGGCCAAAGATGTCCTGCAGCTCGGGGATCAACCTCAAAAATCCCTTGAGCCCTTTGCTGCAACCTGCTAGAGCTGAGTTAAGAAAATTTATGGAAGATGCAGGAATAATGAGGGACCAAATGCTAGGATGCGTCGAAATCGAGAAGGCTGAGCTGAAATACAAGTTTACACTTGGGCGACCTCTTGTCAAGCCTGATCAGCTCAAGAATCTACCTACACAAATGTACTGCTTCCACAAGTGGTACATGGAAGCATCAAGAAAAGGTACAAAGATGATCGTGGCGCGGTACACAAACGACTATTTCTTCAATGGAGGTGACCTCATGTGGCTCTGCTTCGAGGACATCTTCGACTTATACTAGCAGGACGCCCTTGATGTCTCTCTTATAGCCATGCGGGTTTTGTAAGTATCATTTAGTTAAATTTATTTCATTCCTTAGCTCTTGTATGTTGCTGACTAAAATTCTTTTATCCGTTGTAGAATGAGGATTCACGAGTGCAAGAAGCCGGGATGGATGAAAATAGGATTCATGGACCCCCCACAAAATTAACACGCAAATGTTAGAACAATATCCAACGGAAACAAAGGACAATATCATCCATATGCAGGTCCAGCAGCATTACAAGTCTTGGATACTTCTGTCGTACAACACAGCGTGAGTTTTTACTACCTTCTGTACCAATTTCCATCCCGTACGCATATACAGCTTCATATATGTCATCTCACACAATTTGCAGATTCCATTGGGTCCTTTTCCTAATTGACCTTGGCCACTCGCGGATCCACGTCTACGACTCAATGGATAAACCAGAGTCTACCTTCGCAAATGTTTTTGAAGTGTTATACAGGTAATGTCATCTTAGTTGCTATTACATATATGTGGTTCTCAAATAATTACTCACTAGCTTACAACTGCACGTAGGGCATGGGCATGGCTCCGTGAGAAGGTTGGTGGGACTTGGAAAGAAAAGCTTTCTGTGAGGATGAAATTTCTAGTGAGTAACATGCTCCAAAGTTATATTAAATCATTAATTTGTTCTAAAATAGAAATATATATTAAATCTATCGTTGTTTTTCCTTTAGTGTGCAAAACAGGCGCAGGAGACGAACTTGTGCGGCTACTACGTCTTCGACTATATTCACCGCCTAGTTCACCAATTCACATGTCCCAGGATCTAGATGTACGTATAACACGTTCATACATTATGTCTTGATTTTTTTGTTGATTTCATAAATTTATTTCTCGTTTATTCAAATGATAGGTTATTTGTGTGAGGGACAAACTCTCCCACGGTGAATTCATAAAAATTGCTCAAGAAGATCGATGGGATATATCAACGAGCGAGATTATTAATCCAGTGGGGAGTTCTCGGGATTGGGGTGCTAACCCTGGTTCCACAACATAGATTAAATTTTGTAATATACGATATAGAATATTACAAATTAATTAGAAATTTAATATATGTGTATATTTATATGTGTGTACATATTTTAGTAATACATGTATATACTTACTTTATTAAGTGAATGAATATGTGTGTAAAATATGTATTTATACATATATATATGAATACTGCATATATATGTATAAATATATATATTATGCATATATATGTATTTACACATATATATATGCATAATATATAAACAAGCAATAAGCAAAAACCATCTATAGTCTATATATATAATGCATATATATATATATGTATTTACAAATATATATGCATAATATATAAACAAGCAGCAAACATTAGGATCAAAATTGAAAAAAAGGAAAAAAATCTTTAGTCCCGGTTGGTGTTATCAACCAGGACTGAAGATAGATCTTTAGTCGCGGGTATTTCAACTGGGACTAAAGAAAGACATCGTTAGTCCCAATTTTGTTGTCCCGGTTTGCAACACGAGACTAAAGGGGGTTGCAAACTAGGACTAGACATGGTTTTCCCAGGAGTGAGGAGTGTGGGTGTCCTAGTAGCCTGAAAGCTAAATCCCACAACTCAGTTGTGCTAGCTCCATAGGTCCCCCACCATTTACGATCCTCTTTCCGAAGTTGCTCAAGTATTTCATATGACATTTTGCTACAAATTGTAACACCTTTATCTTTTATCTTCAAAAGATGTGCCCTCACTCTAAAATAGCTGCCCGGGTATTCATTTTCACAAAAATAACATATAAATCTTGCATTGCTGCCCTTTGTATTTGAACTTTTAGATGCCACAAATTTAGTAACATGTTTCCACAAAGGATATCTACGATTGTTGACCTCAGTCTTCTCAAGTTCAATGTCAACTGGATTAGTATTACTACCAACAGATTGCGATCTTGACCCCGATGATGCCATACATTATCGAGCAAATACCTAATCGCTTCCTAGAATCAATTAAATAAAAAAACAGTAAGATAGGTGGTGAGCAAACAATTAGTCACAAATTAATAAGAAAACTATTATGGAATGATGTATGTATTTCCTTTGGTTAATTAAGATACACATATTTTGTTTTCTCACAAATTGAAATAATTATATTCAGATAATTTCATAACTTGTTCTGAAAAAAAGAAAAGCATAATAATTATAAATTGTATACATAATCATTCATAACTAATTATTTCCATAAACAGAAGCAATTCGGTCGATCCAGCTCCAGTCAAGCTATCTGCAAGCTCCTATCAATAATTTACTAGTACTCTTGTGGCTCTTGTTGAATTATTCATAGAATATAGTATAGAGCATACCCCCATTAGTTTTATGTTTTTGCTATGGAGCATTGTTCATCTTGCAGGGTTAGCCATTATATTTGTGTCATTTTGAGGTGTTGTCTCATGTTTTGCTAAGTTTGTTTACCTTGTTCGATTTGTACAAGTGCAGTGATGTTCTCCCTTTTAAAACAAAAAAAACAGAGAAAAATAAACACTATTTAAAGGGGAAAGTGGTAGTAATATACTATTAGTACTATACTAGAGCAGCCTTCGATTTCCTCGTACCGCCGACGGTGGCGAGCCCCTGCCCTGTGCCTCCTCGCCGTCCTACTCCTCACCACCCTGCGCCTTCCTCCTCTGGCTGCCACTTCAGCCCTCCTCCTCTTGGCGGTGTCACTCGCTCCCCTCCTCCGTTCTTCCCAAACCGATGGCGTCGCCCTGTTTCCCATGCTCCAGGGTCTAGCCCCTGCCCTGCGCCTCCTCGCTGGTCGCCGCCCTGCGCCTCCTTGTCACCCTGCCCTGCGCCCCTGCCGAGCGCCTCCTCACCACCCTACGCCACTGCCCGTGCTGCGCCACGGTCGTGCGGCTTGGCAGCATGGCGGGTGGTGCGGCCATGCGACGGTAGAGCGTGGGCGTGGTCGTGCGGCGGCTTGGCGCGGCCCGTGCGGCGATGGAGCGTGGGTGCGGTCGTGCGATGGTGGAGCGCGGGCGTGGTCGAGCGTTGGTGAATCAATGGAACTGAGGAGCGGAATCGACACAACTGAGGAGCGGAATCGACGCATGACGCTGAGATATTTGTGGTCAGATGGGTGACCGTATCCCGTACGTATCCTGCCGTATCTCTCAATGTTTTGATTAATTTTTCGCTATATATCCTCAATGTATCCTGGCGTATCGGTGTATCCCCGTATCCCATATGGGGACATGGTGGTGGTTCACCGTATCAGTGCAACCGAGTTTGGAGGTAGGAAAGAAAGATCATAAACTGCCTTGCCATTAGGGTAAAGGGATTAGTAGTTTCGTGCAAATCCACTAGCAGGTAGAAGGTTGCTCCTAGGAGTTGTATGTACGAGACACGTAGTATACTAAATTGCTGAATCTTGTGATGGATTGTTGCATGGCTATCTATTCAGGGGGGAAGACAAAAGCTTGCCAGCTAGCAGATAAAAAATGGAGGTTGACATTATGTTGAAATTAAAACTGAAGGTGATACTCTAAAGTCTAATTCTCGAGGGCTCAATGCGGACAGTCATCTTCAACTACAACCTTTGAACGCTGGGATCACGCTGGTGTGTGTAAAAAGGCCCTCTAGGCTCTAGCATTCTTCGTTCCAGCTCTTCCACAGTGGATCATGACTTGTCTGACAAGCTTTTGGCTAGTCGATCGACAAGCTAGGATGTTAATTAGCTCTGGTTTGTTTTGAGGTTTGGATCGATGTGTGTTATTCTTGTGGAGAATGTCATGTGTCCTCCACGCTCTTTTCCTTTCTTCCTTGTATTTTCTCCTCTTTGTAATCTCCATTGTAATCCTTCTATTTATCCTCAAGGGCACTTGCGTTTTCACAGTTAATGTTTGCTCTCACTAGTACAGATCCTCTCCTCTGTAATGTGCCATCACATGCCTGAGATTTAGGGCCGTCACAATGAAATCATCTCAAACGGGCCTAAAAAGAGACCGACAAAGATATACATGCATAGACTAGTTAGATGTGCATAAAACTCAAACCCGTCATGGATGACAATTATCGGTGACGGACACAATAAAAAGCCCGACAAAGATTACAAATGTTATCTTTGTCGGGCTCACACAGAAGCCCGTCACCGATGTGTACCATCGATGATGAGCCCAAAACTACAGTCCGATTGAGATAACAAGTATAGCCCGACATTATGGCCCGTCACCGATGAGTGCATCGCTGACGGGCTTATACACTTACCCGGCAAAGATAACTTTCACAGTCTATAAATACCCCCATCACCCATTGTTTCGGTTATCCCACAGTTGGGAGGAGGAGGGGGCAAATTTTTGTATTTTTTTCCAAGAAAAATTTGAAAAATAGTAGGTCAATGCCCTTGTAGCCCCATGGTTTTACCATCCTCCAGCTTCTGTCCCATTCTCGTCGCCATCTTTGCCACCCTTGTGATAGACTCCTTCTTTCATGTTACCCCAAATGCTCAGGATATCTCCGTCGAAGATAGTGTAAAGCTTGTCTGCATTGATAGGTAAAAAATACGTAAACTTTCAAAGCTTTCTACCGCATACTTGCTTGAATACATGATGTTCCATTGTTACTCGGTACAAAGACTTGTATTACCGTGCAAGAAGCTTATTTGAACACTAGTATAGAAATGACGAGTGAAAAAGGGCTCATCCTCTCCCGGTTGTAATCAAGATTACATCGCCAGTGACTCGCTCGAGTGTAGCATTTGCTTTCTGCCTTTTGAAGCTCGAGTTTACATGGTAAGCCTAGACATTACATCACATCATTTTGAATAAGGCGAGACCAAGGTAGGAGAAGAAGGCGTCGGGGCCCCTTCATGGAGCAGCAGCGAGATGCGGTGCAGTTGCAGGCGAGATGACCAAGGTGACCTACTCCATTGACCGTGACTTGCTTGGAGTGTGGGATTTGCTTCATGCCTTTTGAAGCTCAAGTTTACATGGTACTCCTAGACATGGATCATACTAACGCACGCGTCCACTACTCGTCACCACCATCTCGATAACAAACGGTTGCATGCATGCATTGCAAAAAGACATGGTAGGCCCGACTTATGATCTTTGAACAAGAGGTGGTCCCCACGGCTTTGAGGAAACTCTTCAAAGCTTGCAAACTTAAATCATACCTTTGTGGCTCTAAGCATTGTTGAGGTTAGATTATATTTGAAAGTTCATCCAACCTCAACAATGCTTAGAGCCAAAGAGACATGATTTAAGTTTTCAAGCTTTGAAGAGTTTCCCCTCAAAGCGGGGACCACCTCTTATTCCAAAATCATAAGTCGGTTTAGTCATGTCTTTTTGCAATGCATACATGTAGCCATTTGTTATTGAGGTGGTGATGACGAGTAGTGGACGTGTGTTAGTATGATCCATGTCTAGGAGTACCATGTAAACTTGAGCTTCAAAAGGCATGAAGCAAATTCCACACTTCGGTGAGTCACGGTCAATGGAGTAGGTCATCTTGGTCGTCTCATCGCAACCGCACCGCATCCGCCGCTGGTCCGTGAAGGGGCCCCACGCCTTCTTCGCCGACCTCGGCCTCGCCGTATTCAAAATGATGCGATGTAATGTCTAGGATTACCATGTAAACTCGAGCTTCAAGAAGCAAATGCTACACTCGAGCGAGTCGCGTCAATGGAATCTCGATTACATGGGAGAGGATGAGCCCTTTTTCACTCACCATTTTTATACTAGTGTTCAAAGTAACTTCTTGCAAGGTAATACAAGTTTTTGTACCTAGTAACAATGGAACATCATGTATTCAAGCAAGTATGCGGTAGAAAGATTTGAAAGTTTACGTATTTTTACTGTTAATGCGACGAGCTTTACACCATCTTCGACGGAGATATCCTGAGCATTTGGGGTAACATGGAAGAAAGAGCCTATCACGAAGGCGACAAAGATGACGGTGAGAAAAGGAAAAGAAGCTGGAGGATAAGAAGGCCTTGGGGCTACAAGTGCAATGACTCCCGAGCAGGACACGGATCGGGATAAGCCTCTTCTCCCATCATGCATCTCCAATATATTTCTATCTTCATGATTTACTATATATTTCTATATTTTTTTGTAGGAGTCGTAGTGCCCTGTTTGTACCCCATACATCCATCATTGTTGAAGGAGAGCTCTATGCTTGTAGTTATGGATGAAAGCGGGTACGGGAAAATC
Source organism: Oryza australiensis (assembly GCA_019925245.2). Classification (NCBI taxonomy): domain Eukaryota; kingdom Viridiplantae; phylum Streptophyta; class Magnoliopsida; order Poales; family Poaceae; genus Oryza; species Oryza australiensis. The sequence goes on from JAIFGZ020000662.1 coordinate 18,086, forward strand.
CATCAACCTCAAGAAAGCATCTACTCCTGCGGGTTATTCTTGAAGCGCACAAGAACATAAGAAAGTCACACGTGAAAGTCATAGGCCAAAAAATACGGGAACGAGTATGGTTAAGGTCTTTTCCCAACCATTTTCATCCCTACTTGTAGTATACATCCATCATTGCTAAAGGAAAGTTCACTAAAAAGTACTTATAGTATTAATAGAATTTACGATATTTTAGACTAAATATTTAGAAATACTATAAATATTTATAGTATATAGTAATTTATAGTATAATAATACTTCTAAAAATTCTATTGGTGACGGGCTCGAAGTCAAGCTAATTGGGCTTAATAACTTAGCCGTCACCGATGAGAGCATCAATGATGGTCTTTAATGAAAGCCCGATAGAGATGATGATCTAATCCGATCGAGCTTAATCTCTGAGCCCGTCACCGATGATAATATCGGTAATGGTCATTAATTATAGCCCGATAGAGATGATGATATTATCCGATCGGGCTAGCTATTTAAGCCCATCATCGATGACTTCATCGTGACGAGCTTTAGGTTTAGCCCATCATTGATGGAATTTTTCCATCGTCCTCGCGCGGTGAACTAGATCTTATACGTGACGAGCATTATATTAAGCCCGATTGAGATGATTCATCTCAATCGGGCTTATTCTAAAGACCGTCATGAATGTTCTTCGAATTCCTTTAAGAGAATGCACTGATTCAGAACTACATAATATGACGAAAAATTTCTAAGTCCTCGAAGAACCCTAGCGTCGCCGCAGTCCCTCGCATCCTCCCTCACCGTCACCGAGCGCCACCGGTCGTTCCCAAGCCCAGCGCCACAGAGCACCGCCGGCCGTCCCCGAGCCCGGCGCCGTCCTCACTTGCCGCCACCACCGAGCGCCGTCGGCCATCCCTGAGCTCGGTGTCGTCCTCCCTCGTCGTCACCGAGCGCCACCGGCCATCCCCAAGCCTGACACCATCCTCCCTCGCTGCCACCACCGAGCGCCGCCGCGGGTTAGTTGATGTAGATGTTATTGTTGATCTTGATGTTGTACTGATCTTGTTTTTGTCTGTAGACCTTGATGTTGCACCACGAGCGTCGTTTAGTTGATTTATCTTGAGTTAGGCACTCGCTAGATAAAATTTGGTAAGTGTCGAAACTTGGTTTAGGCAATAGAAAATTGGGGGTGTAGTCAAAATCGCCAAGCACAATGGGTTAGGTGGAAAACAAGGATTTAGACAGGTTCAGGCCCTCTCGTGAGGTAATACCCTACTCCTGTTTCGGGGATTCGATCCGCCGAGTATATATTGATCTCAAGATCTAAGGCTGAAAGCTAATAGCTCATAAAGTATAAAGCATCTGATATCCCTCAAGGGACGCCCCTTACCCCCCTTATATAGTCTTGGGAGGCGGACTTACAAATCGAAAACCCTATCTTACTCTAAGTCGGTTTCCTCAATCTTATCAAACCGTGACTATGAGCCGTTGCCTTATCTAATCGGCAACGTAATACCCAAGTCATAGTTGGTTTACATATTTGGCAGGCGCAACCTATCCCTATCTCCAGTCGGACAAGCTTGCGATGTGGATATCCGATTGCCATAATCTCCAAAGTAGCCCTCGAGTCCTTTGCAGTCGACGAGATAACTCAGCCTCGAACCAAGACAGTACACGACCAAACAACTCTTTGGCCGAGTGCTTCGACGCGAGCGATTCCATCATCTCGCCCGATTCTCCCAGTGGCTCCAAAGACTGTGAAGGGCTAGAAAATATCCAAAAATAAATACCTAGGTACATCTCCCGATGCACCTAATTAGGTGTAGCCCCCGACCATGTGGTTAGCCAAAAACAAACCAAACATACAGTCAAGAACTATAAAAAATCATTCTCGTGTAGACGCTTAGCTCAAGCTAAAGCAACCATAAAAAATCACTCGGCAAGCTCGTGCTCGTCCGAGTGAATTTGCTCAGTCATTTCGGAACAAATAACTCAATTAACCCTCATGAGTGAAAAGCACTCGGTAAGCTCATGTTTATCCGAGTGGATCTCGCAGAGTTATCTCGGAACAATTATTTTAATCATCCCTCATGGGTAAACAAGTTTTTCAATCATCGAAAATGCGACCAAAATATTAAATAGCTTGCCATAATATTGGTCTCAATCTAAAAAGATCTTCACCAAGGTGGAAAAATAGCATTGATATAATCATTTAATCAAATGCTTAAAAATCAAACAGTCTCTGTCATCAAGGTAGCTATGAAAAGCTTCACTGTTTGTCACCTTTCAAATTGCATCGTGCTACTTCTCATGAAGTTGAGCAAACCACGGTATGAAAGGATTTCCGAAGGTACAGGCACTCGAGACACGTGCATATTGCCAAAGCAAATCGCTTAAGTTCATCCACTTAAGTCCCTAAGGACACGCGTCGAGGCCACACCTTAGCTAGGCCGCAGGTCTCTCATGGGCTCGGCCCAATCACGAGAAAACCTAGCGCAACCCTCAAATCTCTTACAAAGCCTCGAGGTCATCTTCGCCACTTCGTCTTCCCAGAAAAAATTCCCCAATCGTAACACTGTTCATCAGCTTGCAGCAGAGAACCCTAAGCTCTTGCGTGCACCCAATCCACCGGTCTAGAAGTTCACGCTTCTTCACCAGCCAGCCTCTGCATCCACCTTTACAGATCCCCATCTCGAATCCCTAGCCTTCGAGCCAGATCTACTTCCCCCAAAACCACATTCATGGCAAGCGAGAAGAAGATCCCTTTCGAGCAGTGGGCTACCTCGGATGTCAGGGAGTCCACCCACAAGGAGATGGTGAAGCACGGAGTGCTTCCTCCAAAGGAGATCGTTGGCTGGCGCCCGGCGGCCAGTGAGACCCCACTCCGAAAACCGATGAGCTCGTCGTTTTCACCTCTTTCTTTTACTGCAGCTTCAGTATCCCCACCTCTGAGTTCTTTAGGGGGCTTCTTGACTACTATGGCCTTCGTCTTTATCATTTGAACCCCAACTCTATGCTTCACATCGCTCTCTTCATCCATGTGTGTAAAGCTTTCCTTGGCATTCTCCCCCATTTTCAACTCTTCCGACGCATGTTCTACCTTAAGCCGCATCCAAATAAGGATCAACTCTGCGTCGTCGGTGGAGCAAAGCTTCCAACTCCACGGATCCCTCCGCAAAGAGTACTTTTCTCCCCTTGAAATCCTCCAACAAGGGCTGCATGCGAGCTGGTTCTATATCAACAACCTTGAGCCCACTTGCCAAACTTCGTTGGCCTTCCCCCTATGCCCAAGCCTACCCGACACGTGCGTAGCCCAAGGCGGGATGAAGCCAACAAGTTGCTAGCGAAGATCCTGGATACGAAGCAAAAGGTCTTGCGCGAGCAAATCACTCGGCACTTTATCGGGAGCCGGCACCGATCAAGGAACGATCCAAGCCGGCCTTCGAATACGAGGGCGAGAGGGACCCCAATCGGGAAGACCGTGACTCCCTCAGCTTCGAGATCTTGAAGATCCACATGTACAAGGTCTTCTCGACTGGAATTATAGTCGAACGCAGCCTCATGCTGCCAGTCCTCCCATACAGCCTATATCGCCCTCCTCCTCCGGTAAGCCGACTTAACTCTTTCATTGCCTTGCAATCTTGATGTCACACTTCTTAGTGTTGTAAGAACCTTTCTTGCAGGAAAATGCCTCAATCATTTCGAAGCCGTACAAAATTCCTCACGATGACGCAGAAGCGGCCGCCAAGAAACCAACCGGTGGCGTGAGGATCCGAGTGATCCAGCCGGGAAAAGGGCAGCCGAGTGAAGATATTAGTAAACGGGAGAGCAAGAGGAGGCTGATCATCGATGATTCGGACGACGACGTCCCAGCCCCTCAAGCCGAAGCGACCCCTCCTAGGCCGTCACCGAAGGTAGCGCCCAAAATCCGCCGATCGACCAGGTACATCTTATGACCAAAATCAAGTTGTTTGTTGAAAATTCCTGCGTCTTCATCCCATTGCGCTTGTCGTTCGTTTGGCGGAGGCCTCAAGATATAGACCCTTGGGAAGAGTGAGGGACCAACGCCGGTTGCAAGCAAGCGAGGCCTCAAGGCTGCGAGCCAAAACCCCGGAGCCCTCTCCGAGCGAGAGCGCTCCGGGTGGAAGGACCTCACCTCTCGGTGAAGATACCCCAAGGAGGGAGCCCCCGATCGCCAGCCGGGATACCCCGACTGGAAACCAGTCGACTGCAGAAGAACCCCTGGACGTTACTCGAAGGGCCTCGGCGAAGACCCGGTCGGGCAAAAGCCAAGAAAGGACGGACAGCGGGCAAAGTGCCGATCAAAGACCCAGACCACCAAAACCCGTAAGTCTTGAATCAATCTCTTAACTTTTCAATCTCTAGTAAATTCTTACGTATCTTCATCCGCCCTTCCGATCCATTCAGCCATAGTAGAGGAGATTCCCAGTTGCGATCCCTCGAAACCTGGGTTCCTCCGATCAAGATCGAGTGGCGGGATTCGAAGGATAGAGACAAGGCATCATCTTGAATAAGCAAATGGAAAGCGAAGAAAGAGATGTGCTTGTAAGCACTGAATGAAGCGACTGTTGCTAAATGTAAGTCGATCCTTTCATTTGTAGCATCATCATCTCTTTTTCAATTGGCCAACTTCAGATCTTGTGCACAGAGAGAGTACTGCCAATCAATGGCCAAGTCTGATGCACTCGAGAAATTGGTCCCGCATCTGAACTCTCGGAGAACATCCAACAAGAATTGAAGACCACTCGAGAAGAAGCTGCATCGAGGGAAGTGGCCCCGAGGAGGGAAATAGCCGAACTCCGAGAGGAGAACCTCGACCTCGAGGCTCGGTCGGGAGTAAGCTTATCCCTCTTGGTCTTTTTATGCCTTTAATTGTATTCTGTGCTACTCTTGGTTGTTGACGACCTTCTTGTTGTAGAAAATTCATCGGAGGTCCACTTGCTTCAAACCCAGCTAGAAGCAGTCAGCCTCAGCAAGGCCGAGCTGAAGACCGAGTTTGAAGGTGAGCTTCTTCAACACAATGTTCGTTGTGTCGCTTTGTCTTCGAATGCTTTGTGTGATCATATATCTTTGGCAGTTTACAAAGTCAAGACCCGAGCTCAATACGATGTTTTGCTTGAGAGGGTCAAACAAGCCGAAAGGGTCAGGGAAGATGTTGCTAACGTGGCGACGCCGATCCTGCTATCCTTGTTCCATCACGGAGTCGGGACCAGCTCATTGGACCCAGTTGAGATTTTTGACAAGCTTAGGTGAGCCCCTTACCAATATTTGGCCAACATTTCCGAGGTGGCTATCATGGGAGCGGGCTTCGCCCTTGCGCAGACGAAGTCGCTCTACCCTCGGGTGGACGTCGATTCAGTCGGGGAGGGCTTCGCCGATGGCACTTCAGATGAGCAAGCCCTCGAATTAATTAGTGAGGCACAGGAATCGGCCAAAAAGGTGATCGCCGATGTAGTGAACCACTTCCGTCCTTGATTGTATTGCGGAACATTGTAGGCAACTTTCTGATGTAAACTCTGTAAATATTCAGCTTATTTATGTTAATGCCTTGATCCGAGTTTTTATGTAAAATTTTTTAAGTAATTTTTGTCTGACTGTCACCATGCCTAAGCTTGATTAGGTCATCAAAAAATTCTCAGTCCTTAAACATTGAACTCGAATCAAGGAACATTAGACAATGATAAACCAAATATGCACAGGTTGCCGAAAAAACCATGCTTTATTGACATATGTACAGCCCCCGACTGCTAACTCAAGAAGTCATCTTGCTTGAGGTTGGCAGTCAAGAAGAACATGAGACTTAAGGCAATTTAAGCATAGTATCATCAAAGATGCTCGATGTTCCAGGAGTTCTCCACCATAGATCCGTCTTCACGCTTTAATCGGTATGCGCCTGGACGAGTCACCTCAGCGATTATATACGGTCCTTCCCATAAGGGGGATAACTTGTGATGGTCCTTGGTGGTCTGAATCTTGCGTAGAACCAGATCGCCAACGATAAAAGCTCGTGCTCGAACGTTGCGACTGTGGTATCGTCTGAGCCCTTGAAGATATTTTGCCGACTGGATGAGGGCTGCCTCACGGGCCTCTTCCAGTTGGGTGAGGTCATCCACTCGGTCTGGGTCATAGCGTTCATCGTTGAAGCTGCGAACTCGGAGGGATTCATACTCCATCTCGTTTGGCAACATGCATTCTGCGCCATAAACCAAAAAGAAAAGAGTTTGGTCGGTAGCCCGACTGGGCGTGATCCGCAGAGACCATAGAACCGAGGGGAGCTCTTGAACCCACTTGCCGGCATAAGGACTTAGGCGATCAAATATGCGGGCCTTAATGCCATGAAGGACCATGCCGTTTGCATGCTCGACTTGTCCATTGCTTTTGGGATGTGCGACCGACGCATAGCGATTTTGATTCCAAGGTCTTTGCAGAATTCTTTGAAGATGCCTCCTGTAAATTGAGTCCCATTGTCGGTTATAATTCCGTTTGGGGCCGAACCGGTGTACAATGTTGAGGATGAAGTCCCGTGCCTTGTCGGCGGTGATTGTAGCAACCGGCTCAGCTTTGATCCACTTGGAGAACTTGTCGATTGCGATGAATAGGTGTGTGAATCCTCCCGGAGCCTTCTTGAAAGAGCCGACCATGTCTAAGCCCCATACCGCAAACGGCCAGGATAATGGAATTGTTTGTAGCTCTTGGGCTAGGACATGGCTCTGTCGGGCGAAGAATTGGCAACCTTCACAAGTTCGTACCACTTTGTCGGCGTCGGAGACCGCCGTGAGCCGAAGAAACCTTGTCGTAGGCTTTGCCCACCAAGCTGCGTGCTGCGCGTGGCTTTCGCATATGCCCAGTGGATGTCTTGGAGTAGCTGTCGTCCTTCCTCGGTGTGATGCATCTCATCAGGACTCCGGAGGGACTTCTCTTGTATAAATCAAAGTCAACCATGACGTAAGCTTGACAACAATGTCAGACATGTTATGCCTCATCCCGGTCTTCCGGCAGCTCTTGCTGTGTTAAAAATTTGATGAGTGGTGTCCTCCAGTCGACGTCGATCATGGCGGCTTCGTTTGCAGTTTGCTCGTTGGGAGTTGGTTTGGCTGCAACGGTTGGTTCGTAGAGATGCTCTACAAAAACATCTGTTGGAGTGGCTTCACGCTTGGATCCGAACTGCGCCAACTCGTCAGCTGCCTCATTGTTATGTCTCAAGACATGGGATAGCTCCAATCCATCAAACTTGTCTTCAAGTTTGCAAACTTCCTGCCTGTAGGCCTCCATGGTGCCATTTAGACAGGACCCAGTCCTTCATCACTTGGTTCACAACCGTGGGAATCCTCTTTCACGATGAGCCGACGTATCCCGAATGGCTGCGAGCCGCAATCCATGTAGCAGGGTTTCGTACTCGGTGACGTTGTGTGAGGCAGAGAAGTGAAGGTGGAGGACATATCTTAGTCTTTCCCCAGTCGGGAGATCAGCACGACTCCTGCTCCCAAGCCGGTGATCCTCTTGGATCCGTCGAAGTGCATGGTCCAGTATTGAAGGTCTTCTCGAGGTACATCTTCTTGCTGTTCGGTCCACTCGGCCAGGAAATCCGCCAGGGCTTGTGACATTACAGACGTCCTCGCCTTAAAAGTTAAGTCCGGCATCGGCTCAGGGCCCACTTCGCGAGGCGCCCGGTTGCCTCCCGGTTGTGGATGACATCGCCGAGTGAAAAGGAAGTGATGACGGTGACCAGAGTGACCCACGAAAATAGTGTGCCAATTTCCTCGCGGTTATCGAACACCATATAGCAATTTTTGTACCGAGGGTAGCGAATTTTGGCTCCTGCCAGCACTTCGCTAACAAAGTAGATCGGCCTCTGAATCTTCTGGACCCGCCCTTCTTCTTCGCGCTCGACCACGAGGACAGTACTAACCACTTGGTGAGTGGCTGAAACGTACAATAGCAGGGGCTCCTAGGGCTGAGGTGAGGCTAGGACGGGCGACGTCGTGAGAAATTCTTTAAAATCTTCAAAGGCTTTGTGGGCCTCCGTAGTTCATTGGAAATTGTCGGTTTTCTTCAGTAGCTTGAAGAAAGGCATGCCGCGTTCGCCGAGTCGAGAGATGAAGCGACTTAGCGCTGCCATGCAGCAGTAAGCTTACGGACGTCCTTACGGTTACTTGGGGGCTTCATGCTCGGGATAGCATTGATTTTTTCTGGATTGGCTTCAATGCCACGATGTGACACCATGAAGCCGAGCAGTTTGCCTGATGGGACGCCGAAGGTGCACTTCTTCGGGTTCAATTTCATTCTGAAGGCCCGAATATTTGCGAAGGTTTCTTCTAGGTCGGCAATCAGGTCTTCTTTCTGCTTGGTCTTGATGACGACATCGTCAAAATAAGCTTCCACATTCTTCCCAATCGTAATGCGAAAACACCTCTGGATCATGCGTTGGTATGTGGCCCCGGCGTTCTTCGGGCCGAAAGGCATTGTGATGTAGCGGTAGGCCCCAAACGGCGTGATGAACGATGTCTTCAGGCAGTCGGATTCCTTCAAGCTGATTTGGTGGTAGCCCGAGTAACAGTCCAAAAGCTTAAGAGTTGGCCATGGTCATTGAGTCCACGACTTGGTCGATGCGAGGCAGCCCGAATGGATCTTTGGGGCAGGCTTTGTTGAGGTCGGTGTAGTCAACGCACATGCGCCATTGCCCGTCTTTTTCGGACCGAACCGGGTTGGCCAACCGGTCGGGATGTAGGACTTCCTTGATAAAACGGCGGCTAAGAGTTTTGTGAGCTCTTCCTTGATGGCATCTTTTCGATCCTGCATGAACCGCATAATCGTTGTTTAACTTTTGCGTCATCTTTAACGTGTAAAGAGTGCTCGATCACCTCCCTAGGAATTCCGGGCATATCGGATGGTTTCCAAGCAAAAACATCTTTATTATTTTGGAGGAAGGTGACGAGTGCGCTTTCCTATTTAGGATCTAGTTCAGCGCCGATTACGACAGAGTTTTTAAGGGATCCAATGGATCAAGGGAGATCTTCTTGGTTTTAGCGTCACTGGTTCCCGATTTGGCTATCTTCTTCGCGGGGATTTTACCCTCTTCCGAAGTCGATGCGGCCAATCGAATTTCCTGCTGGCCACGTGATCTCTCGTGAGATTGGGCCATGTCGCAGCTCTCCTTGTCGCAGGTGAAGGCTTGCTTTACGTCGCTGCGCAAGGTAATGACGCCGTTCGGACCGGCATCTTCATGCAGAGGTAGGTGTAATGGGGTATCACCATGAACTTGGCGAGTGCAGGCCTTCCGATGATTGCGTGATAAGCCGTGTCAAAGTCGGCCACCTCAAAAGTAATGTTCTCTGTCCGGAAATTCTCTCGAACTCCGAAGGTGACCGGAAGGGCGATGTGCCCGAGTGGCGTAGATGACAGCCGCGGGATGACTCCATGGAAGGGGGCTGAGCTTGCCTTCAGTTCAGTTCTCGGGATCTGCATCTCATCGAAGGTCTTGGCGAACAAAATATTGAGGGCACTGCCCCCATCGATGAGGACGCGCTTGAGCTTGATGTTGCGGACCACCGGGTCCAAGACGAGTGGATAGCGCCCCGGGTGAACCACTTGGTCGGGATGATCGGAGCGGTCAAAAGTGATGGCCACCTCCGACCATCGTAGGTACTGTGGGACCTCGGGTTGCGCCGCATTGACCTCGCGGTCAGTTAGCTTCTGTTTCCTCTTGGATTCATAGGCTTGTGGCCCCCCGAACATGTGATTTAGTTCACCCACGGGGTCTTGAAAGGGCTTGACATTTCCAGCCGGGTTATTCTTCTTGGCGCCCGATGGACCGGCTTCATCAGTCAGCTTCTTGTTGAGCTGTGCCGCATATTGCTCAGCGAATTGTTTATAGATAAAGCAGTCCTTAGCCGCGTGCTTGTGATTGGGATGATGCGTGCACTGAGCATTCATGATGGCGTCGTAGGCCACGACTCGGGGGCGACGTTGGGAGTTTGATGTCGCGGCAACTAGGTCTTCAGGTCGACGCTTGCAGTCCTTCTAGCCCTGGTTGTTGTTGTCGTTGTCCTTCTTAGGATGCCGGCTTTCTCCCGATTGCTTGTCGTCCCTCCTGTCAGGCCGGTCTTGGCGCGCCGCTTTGATGGCGTCGCTGGACTTGGCGTATGAGTTCGCCGTCTCAAACATCTGCTTCACCGTCTTCGGTGGCTTGCGCCCAAACTTTCCGATCAACAGCTCATCACGGACTCCCTTCTGGAAGGCGGCGATGATGATTTCATCGATGATGTTGGGGATCTTGTTGCGTTTTTCGAAGAAGCACCAGATGTAATCCTTCAAAGGCTCGTCCGGCTTCTGGATGACGTTATATAGGTCAAAGTGGGTTCCAGGTCTCTCGAAAGTACCCTGGAAATTGGCGATGAAGTGGTCCCTTAACTCACTCCACGAGCGATCGAGCCTCGTGGCAAGCTCGTGAGCCGGTTCTGGCCAAGTTAGCAAGGGCAACGGTAGGTAATTGGCCATGGCCTTATTGTCGCCTCCGCCGCCGGATGGCGAGGGTGTACACGGTCGCCATGACTCGGGGTCGGTCTTGCCGTCGTACTTCTCGATTCCGATCGGCTTGAAACCATTCGGCCAATGCACTCGGCGCAGTCCCGAGTGAAAGCGGGTACTCCATCGTCATTGCGTCGGGCGACCCCTTCGATCTTCGTGGGAGCGCCGATCTCGTTCACGATAGCGTTGGTCGATGACTTCCCGCATCACTCGGCGGGGTCCTTGGCAAGCCGCCGTAGTCGGAGTTATTGCTGCGGCGGACCGGTGGTGGACGTGTGGTCGTCCGTGCCGCTTCTCGCAGAGTCGGCGGATTGCTCCGATGCTTGCGCGTGGTCTCGTGGTGAAGGTCTCTTGACCTAGTCGCCGTCCGGTCTGGCTCGGGCCTCTTGTAATCCCGTGACCTCAGCGGCGGGAGTCGGCTCCTGTCGGGCGTTTCCGCCACGGATTCGGTCGGTCTTCGGGCTGAGGAGGTGGGAGGAGCATTGGCTGTAACCGCGACGATGGTCTTGATCTTGTCCAAGATTGGCGTTACGTGGGGCGCCGTCTCGATCACGGTGTCCGGGAGTGTGAGGGCAGCGGCAGCGTTACGCGTGGCGTCCGAAAGATGTTGGTGTTGCGGACCCGCGTACGAAGTATGGCCTCTTGAGCGGATCGTCCGGCTACCCTCAGATCATGTTTTCTTCTGTCGGCTTCCTCCTTACGCTTCTTTTCTTCTTCTGCCAGCTTGCGCTCTTGCTCAAGCCTCGCTCGTTCCTCTTCCGCGAGCCTATGGCCCATGGCTGAGTCGGTCTCGGCCATCTCAGCCATGAGGACGTCAAAGCACTTCGGCTCGTAGTCCTTGTCACAGTCGGAGTCGTCAGCTTCGTCCGAGGGGATGCCGTAAAGGTTGTCAAAACCTGAGGAGCTGAGGTACTCGTCGAGCTCCGAGGATGAGCATGACCCGAACGGTTGAAGGATGACCGCGACTTCCCTTGAGCCCGGGTGGTTCGGATCGGATCATTCCGGTCAAGTCGAGCTTGATGACATGGATCCTCCGAGTGGGTCGATCTTGACTCGGGAGAGGAGCTTGCAGTAGATCTCAGCGGCGTTTGGTAATCCAAACGGTGCCGAGAGGTTTTCTTCCGAGTAGATTGGCTCCGACGGGGAGATGAGAAGACCGCTACAGATCTCAGCGGCGTTCGGTAGCCCGAACGACGCCGAGTGAGTTCCTCCGTCAGAGTGGATGGACTACATCTTGGAATCCAAGATTTCGTCGCAGATCTTGGCGTTGTTCGGGAGTCCGAACGGCGCCGAGTGGGTTTCTCCTCCCGACTGGTCCGAATCCGAGTCGAAGGAGGAGAGTTTGTTGAAGTCGTTGGCGGCGAAGTCGCCGATGCCTAAAGAAGATCCCATCGCGCTTGCCGGCGAGATTGTCGAAGAAGTCTTGACGCGCGGGCCCCTACCTAGCGCGCCAACTGTCGAAACTCGGTTTCGGCAATAGAAATTGGGGGTGTAGTCAAGATCGCCAAGCACAATGGGTTAGGTGGAAAACAAGGATTTAGACAGGTTCAGGCCCTCTCGTGAGGTAATACCCTACTCCTGTTTCGGGGATTCGATCCGCCGAGTGTATATTGATCTCAAGATCTAAGGCTGAAAGCTAATAGCTCATAAAGCATAAAGCATCTGATATCCCTCAAGGGACGCCCCTTACCCCCCTTATATAGTCTTGGGAGGCGGGCTTACAAATCGGAAACCCTATCTTACTCTAAGTCGGTTTCCTCAATCTTACCAAACCGTGACTATGAGTCGTTGCCTTATCTAATCGGCAACGTAATACCCAAGTCATAGTTGGTTTACATATTTGGCAGGCGCAACCTATCCCTATCTCTAGTCAGATAAGCTTGCCATGTGGATATCCGATTGCCATAATCTCCACAGTAAGATTATTTGGGCTACATTTGATTTGAGATCAACTAAAGTAACAAAGAATTAGTTACCAAAATTTTGTGTCCTATCAATACTTTAGTGCCAAACCAACGATGAGTGACAAATTCTACTGACCATGCACACTTTTTGTAAAATGTGTTCAAGCATCGATGTAACACTATATGGACACCTAATATCATCGGACCTTGATGTTTTATACTCCTAAATTTGTGTGGGCTGATGGTAGGAAGGCTACATGTATGCACCTAACCTTAATTGTAGGAATGCTAGATTAGTTATGTTTCACTCAATTTTTTTTACAACAGAGGACGAAAAACTTCGTCACTAGGATTTTTGGACATCCTTAACACTAAATAATATAACAGAGGACAGGCTACAACGGACGGCTTTCCAGACGATGGGACATGCTTGGAAGAGCTTTAAGTCTAAGCTGGTCACCGACCACATCCTCAAGCCCAGCACCCCAGAGGCATTCAAGAAATACCCCTTCATCATGCAAGTTGTGTGGGAGGACTTCTACGCGAAGAAATTAACTGCCAAATCCTGAGCCAGAAGCAAGGCTTATAGGGCACTCTAGGCTCGGTACATTCACCCGCACCGGCTTGGCAGCGGAGGATATGCAGGGAAGCAGGAGCAATGGCAAAAAGAGGATGAGGCGGCAGAGGCATCAAACGCGCCGCCTCTATTTGCCGATATCCCGCACCCACGTGCAAGGAGTTGGACAAGGGCAAGGGCCGTTAAGAACAGTGATGGGACGTTCACTCTGCCAAATCCCTAGGATCAACAAGTTTACGAAAATATTATAAGTGTCTCACCTTATTATGTTAGTTTCTTTACACATATCGTACACTCGATTTATACCGGTCTTACTTGTAATGCGTAAAGAGTTGGTTGTCGTGAGACAGTCCTCCCAAGAGGCTCGTGCTTATAGACGCGAGGATGACATCCTCACGCAAGAGTTGGGCACCGAAGAACACCGTGGACAGACAAGGGGCGTTGGCTCTAATGTCCCCTAGAAATATGGACTTCCAGAATATGTCAGGCAGTATAAGAAGTGTTCTGTTACGAAGAAGGCAGAAAGAGATGCACGCCTAGTTGAGAGGATCTGAGAGCAGGTTAAAGCTGAACTGAGCTTAGAAATTCAACAGAAGCTAGACCATGCAGTGGAACGAATTATGCAGCAGATCTTCACCGAGCAGCAGACCATCGTGCACACCTTCCCTTTGGATCAAGAAAGTCCAACGCAAAGACGAAGCAGTTGTGCATCAATTGAGGCGGTGGAAAATCAAACACCGGTCCTAGCCGCTATTTACCATATAACGGTAAAACTCTAGACCAAAATGCATAACACTCTTAACAAATCTATTTGCGACAAATTATCTAAAAATTATGTTTAGATCTATCATAGGAACTGACTAACTACGTGCTTAGAGTTGAGGTGATGCTCTCTTTCACGGTTCCGGTGGCCGAGGGACTAGCATTCAATCCAAACGCCGATACAAGAGTGCATGGGTTGCAACTTGGACGAATATGCAAAAGTGCAAGTGGACAAAGTGAACGATGATTGGGTCTATCTGCCGCTGCAACATCTACCGAACGACGAGATCCTAACCATAGGAGATGCACGAGGAAGCTTTATCCAATGGCCGAAGGTGCTCATTGACATCAAATTAACTCCGATCTCAGCCCCTCCATCTCCCTTAGGTGATCCAACCCCTCCATCTCCCTTAGGTGATCCACAAGATGACTCGATCGAGTTGCAGTATGACACCAACTTTGGCGGGTCTAGCCCCGAATCACTGCTCGCTCCGAACCATCATCTCGGAGAAGGGCAAGAAAGCGGCGTCGGAGCCATCTGTATGCATGTCGGGTTGAAGTACAAGACCACTTCATTCGCATGGCAATGCCACCAAGCACCAAAGAAACCAATTTTGGACTACCGACGCATGGTCAACAAAAGAAAATTGCGACAGTTTTCCAGGAAGAGTTCGTGAAAGACATAGCACAAAAGTATGAGCAAGAAATTCTTGAAGTTCGGGGTGAAGAGTTATACCGATGTGCACAATATTGTGAAGGCCTCCTCACCACTAAGTTCAAGTTAGGTGCTCCTTTGACCACCCCCGAATATCACAATGTAGTTGGAAATTGCACTCGGATGAGAAGGGTAGAAGAGTGGTACCTACAGATGGCAAGGAGGGTAAAGAGACATTCATCGTCTTTTATAGTGTCGGCGTAAGTTTAGGCCCGACAAAGATAATTAAAATTGGTGACGAGTGCTTTTGCCCGATAGAGATGACTTCCCACCGTCACATACGCAAATTCTAGGGTCAAGTATTTTTTGTCAAAACCAAATGACAGTGAAGTTCTTTGATTTTGTGAACCAAAAATTTTCATTTTTAACTTAGGAAAAGTATCTCAACCTACTACATGATTAAAATTAAACCCTTTCCATTCCTACCATAGAAAACAAATGCCATCAAACATAAGTGCATACATGTGCATAATGAATGTTTTGGCATGAGTCCATTGAGCATTTTGGGTTTTGGTCTCTCATTTTCATTATAGGCCTCATAAGCATAACTTAAAAGAATTAAATTCACAAAACAAGCCTAAAACTAATCTTGGGTGATAATATATGGACATAAAAATTTAATCCGAAGATCATCTCCTTAGCCCAAGAAAAGTTTAATATAACCCCATAATAATATTAGATGCATTTAATTCATGCAGTGCCAAATATTATATTCAACTCAATATAATTTTGCTACAATTTAATAACTAAGTTTCATGCCCGAAACAAAATTAGTCAAAACAATAACATAGTAGGCTAACTATGATTTTTAATCGGCTAAAATGACATCTTGTTTAAAACCTCATAAAACGCACATAAGTGTATATGGAAAATAATTTATTCAAATACTAGGTTAATTATCATGAATAAATATAAATTTTCTAGAATTTTTCTCCTATGTTTAGGCCTTCTAAAAATTCAAACTATTTCCTAATTACCCCATCTTTGTTTAATTTCTGAGAGCAATCTACAAATGATTTTTGTGTGCAACCAAAGAAAATGGAATCTAGGAATAATCACCTACCTCCAGAAAAATTTGCACTAATTTATCTAGTCTACACATTAGATTATGAAGCTACAAAGATTAGGGAGAGGGAAATAATCTGAAAATTCGTCCAAAAACCTTTCACACCCATGTTTCTACCCATCCCTCACATCCACACCTAGCAACTATCGACTGGACCCACTGTCAACCTCACAAGCTTGCTCCACCTAAGTGCAAATCGTTCCACCACTCAAGAAATGCCGAGAGAAAGAGAGAGCGGGAAGGACGTGCCGCCGGCGTGCTCGACGCGTGTCCGAGGACGAGGCCACGCCGAGCTCGTTTTCTTCTCCTCCTAACGGCATCGTCTCACTTCATTCTCCACTAGCACCGAGCAAACAAAGGAGAGAAGCTCCGGTTGCTCCCTTCTCCCTCATTCCCATCGCCGGCCACCAAGAAGGATGCAACCTCAGTCGTCGCCGGGTCATCGTCCTTCCCATCTTTCTCTCGTTCTCGTTAGCCTATCAAAACCTTACTCGTTTTCTCTAACCTCGTCCTCTCCCTTGCAGCCATCGTTCGGGAACGTGACCTAGTCCATGGGAGCTCCAGAGCACGCCAGATCACAGGCACCTAGACGTTCGGCGTTGTGCAGGCCACCACGGAGCTCTTCTGGCTAAACTGCTGCGCCATCGTCATCATCTGGCCATATTCTATGAGACCTCAAGGAATCCATCTCGGTTATACTGTGAGAAAGGAGAATGGCCATCGTCTTCCTTAACTCTGACCATCAAGCTGCGCCGTTGATTTCTCCGCAACCGGTGAGAAATAGATTGATTACTTGCACATATAGCTTCAGCCCCAATAACACTATGCATGCGCCCTCTTTCTAGTTTGACGGCTGTTTCCCAACATCGTCATTCGTGCGAAGCCTCCGCCACCATCCCAACCTAGCCGGAGTTTGTGCACAGCTAGCCGAGACCTTCCGTCGTTTCTACCCGCCGCTGGCGCTACTCCGACCTCCACTAGCCGAGGGAAGTAGAGGATGGTATCGCAACGACGTGCTCTTCGTTTTGTCTTTTGACCCCAACCCTAACCGAGCCACCATTTCGCCGGCGAGCTTGCCAAACCCACGGTTAAACTCCCACCAAACCGATCCGATCTGTTCTTTGTTGAAGTCAGGGACTAGACTTTGAGAATTTGAAAAACCCTAGGGTCCATTGTGTAAACATTCTACTCAAAGACATGTGGGTCTAGGACCTAAATGTAATTAACAAAAAAATAGTGAGGAATCTTAATAAAGATTTCAATTCACATGTGCTTTTAGGCTGCGGGTTGATTTCTATAGACTCCAAGGGCTTTTCTGCAAAATTTCATAGAATGATAGATGGACCCGATGTGTTTATAATCTGGAAATATAAAAGAAAAATGCTAAAATAATATATTTTCAACAAAAAAATTAACAAACTTATAAAATCCATATAAAATCCAATATAACTTATTTTGGGATGAAACAAATTTTTGTGAACTCACAAAATAACGATCTTTAATTTAGAATTATAAAACTTAGCACTCCCTATACAATTTTGTCTCTAAATTTTTTTAGTTAAATCACACATAGAGCTTGCACAAACTTATAAAATGCGTGGAAAATTCAATTTAACTTATTTTTGGATAAACTCAAATTCTACAAATCCACCTATTTGGATTCTTTATTTAGGAAAAATAAAAATATATAGTTACCTTGTACCCAATACCTCTAATACTATTAATATTAAAATGATGTGATTTAGATGAGCTGAACTGTAGATATTAATATAAAATTCATTTTAACTCCTTTGAATAAACTCAAGTTTTTAGAATCACTAAAACACATACTTTCGAAATTATAAAATAAAAATATGTGCCTACTGTGTAGTAAAACCTCTTAAATATTTATATAAGAAAATAAATGACTTAGTACACACTACCACTTGTAAAATTTGTAGAAAATTCATTTCTAATCCTTTTTGAGTGAACCAAGTTTCTATTAAACCAGCAAGTAGTGAACTTCAATTAGGTAAAATAAAATATGGCAACTCATGTACTAAATATGTAGGGAAATCTTAAATAGTTAACCTAAGTGCTAATCACAATAGATAATTAAGCACTATATGTATGTATGTATAGATGTATATATAAATTATATCCTAGCTCTAAGTAAATCAAAATAGAACATGTTGGACCAAAGAAAACATAGTTCCATCCCTAATTACCAAAACTTAGTACAAATAGCTCATATAATAATATCTAGTTTAGTATGTTAAAACAATGACCTAGATCACCTTTAGTTGCAAAAGTATGAAGTAAAATAATAAAAGGGTGTAAACTTGTAGACTTAAGGTGGATTAAATAGCAAATGTATTTATTTTATTCAACTAAATCAAAAGGTGACATGTTCTGGACCTGCAACACTAAAGTCATGTGCTTATTAAACAATATAGACCTACGACACGTTATAATCGGTAAAATGCTTAATAAATTCTTAATAACAAAAAAATTTATGAAACCAAAGATGTTAGTCTTAGAAAACGTATCTCCACACCTCTGTGAAGTCAAAGTTAATAAAAATCAAGTTATAGAAACATTTTAGGACACTACCTAATTAAATACTACCCTATATCGAGTAAACTTCAAAAATCCATAACTCCCAAATAGAGTAAGATAAAATAGAAATTCTTTCACCTAAATTAACTTTAGATCAGGACCTACTCGATGTACAAAAATCATTCATTTTAGAGCATTTTGGATTTTTTGCGTATTTCGGTGTTTAACCGCATAACGTGTATTTTTATAGATAACTTAAACGGTGAAGAAGTGATTTAGGTGCTGACATTTTCCAGTTACAAGGAAAGTGCCACCTCCTCTCTCTTTGATCACTTTGAACCAATGTTTTGGAGGTTATTAAAAATGTTTGCAAATCTTGTATGTCGATTGTACGCTAATAAATTAAAATCTTGTTAAACTTGTTAGACAAACTCCTATTACTTGCACTATTACCTTAACCCCACATATGTTCATATCCTTCATTCCTAACCTTATGAAAAATATGACTATATCACCTTATATCATAAGTTTTAATGTCACTAGGGTATTATAATGATTAGCCATGCTTAGAATGCTCTTCCTCGTCGTTAGGAGCTCATTACAAATATGAAAAATTATTTTTAAAATAATCTGCACAGAACTTGAATACTTGTAATTTTGACAAATAAAATGGTAGAAAAACTGGATTTTAGGTTTGGGCCTCAAGTGGTGCACACATGGTGATTTGTTGTGTACCGATAGGGGGAGAGTGTGCCCAAACCGACCTAAGGGCTTCACTCAATGTCAGTTCATTTCGTATACAGTACAACCACATGTGCTAGTATGGGATGGGCTAAGCTGAATAATCTACTTAGCACCTAGCCTTGCACTCTGGTAAGCCGGTGTGTATGGGTTCGGATAACCTGTAGGAACTTCCTATTTACCCCGATGTGGTAGTTTAGGCGACTAAGTCTATCCAATACAACGATATTGTGGCACGTGGGTGGGTTCCTGTCATGTCCGCCAACACGACGTTAAGTTTAAGGCATGGGCCCGCCACTTAACGGTTCTAGGTCATATTCCAGTATGCCCAGGATGGAGGAACACGTATCGTGCTGGTGCAAGGCTAGAGATTAAATAGTGTAAATGCTTCGTTGTGACCTCTAGTCTGTACTCAATGTGTAGACTATGGTGGTAGCGATGGGTACCGAGCAAAACTAGAGCGCTTCACTTCAAGTGAGCGATTCACATCATGTGGGTAAATTGTATAAACTCTGCAGAGTCTATAAACTAATCGATTAGCCGTGCTCATGGTCATGAGTGGCATGTGGATATATATTGAGTATAGACTTGTGTTTATTCTTCTGAATGCTGAAATTTACCTTCAAATTATGTTGAGTTTTGTGGAAGATCTCCTTGCTGCCATGGATGGCAATGAGGTGTATATTTAAACATGATTAATGACTACTTTGATGCCCATATGCTAAGAACTTGCTTGCTGAAATTACATCTGAAAGCAAAACTGATTTGAAAGTGTTTTATGCAAATAAAACTTGTTTTTTTTTAAATAAACCATATTATGCCTTCCTTTATTATATGTCGTACATGTAGAGTGTTAGGCTTGTCTTGGTGCTTGCCAAGTACATTGTTTCTAATAATGTATTGACTCTTGCCACCGGAATATCTATTTTGCTTGCAGATATTGACTTAGTCCTTGAGTTATGCGGGTTTACAATTTGCTTCTTCTAGGATTGAACTTAACGGGGTAAACGCCTAGCCGGTTTGCTTGTGATTGGGTAGTTAAGCTTCTGCTATTATATATATTTGTGCCTGGTCGGCCTATGTAATTATTAAGTTGATATAAGTCTTTAAATACCTTTCATCCTATATGTATTAGCTATGAATGCCCATGCTTGAGATGAAAGTGTGAATCTAGTGCACATCCACGGGAACTAGATTCACATGAGTATGAGTTAAGGATATTTGAGATGTTGTAGATCTTTAGCCATTTTTGTCAAGTCTCTTGAATGTGTAACACATCCGGTTGCCGCCTTCGAGTGGTTTGACGGGCACATCTCAGCTGAAGTTGACTAGCGTGCTAATGGCCTAGCAATGTCTCCAATATCCTTCTCTCGAGTCTCCGAATGTCTCGTTACGTTTGTTAGATAAATTGAAGCATTTCACTTCATCATGCAAATGTAATGAGAGATCCGGTCGCCCCGACGCTCACATCGGTGACCTTTTCATCATGACGGGCGCCATACCCAACACGATGAGGGTTACCGCCCGATTGAGATGAGGATAACCGTTGTAGTTTCTGTGTAAACTCTTTTAATGAAAGTTATTTAGGTGGGAAGATCTCCCCTGGTGAATTTTCAAAAACAGAAATTGGTTATGTATGGTCATGTGAGAGATGTCAATCAACGATGAGTTTATACGAGGCAAAGCGCTTATAGCTATAGCAAAGCTGTTGAATAAACTTGACGTCCGTAGAAATAGAAAATAGCAGCCGTTTGCACTGCCCTCCCATATCGCTGCTGTCCATGATGCATCGTGATTTTGTGCAGGCCAAAAACCACAAAAACTGGAAAAATGCTAAATACTTTAGGCCCATCATATGTGTACAGGAATCCAATAAATATCAGACCCTCTCTCCCCTTTTCTCTCATCCCCCTCTCTCTCCGTCCCCACTCTCCCCCCAATCTGGCAGAAATCACCACCGGGGTCAGGGCCGTTCCTAGTGGCGGTGAAGGTGGAGGTAGCGGATTGGCCAGTAGCGAGCCTGTTGAAGGAAGCAAATTCGGCGTTCCTCATTCCGGTCATGGCGAGACGTTGCGACGCGGACCCAGCGGCGAGGATGTCACACCCTGAAGTTTTTCCTTCCTAACCTTTAAATTCATTTAATAAATTGCTTCAAAAATTGTTTAATTTAACCTAGAGTTAAACCCTAATTAATAATCTCATTTAATAAGTAAAATTATCTTGGTGGGATTTTTGTCGAGTTCCTTTTGTTAAAATACATTAATAGGATTTTTAGTGAAATTTTCAGAGCAAATAAAAATTTTAATAATTCAAAATCATTTATCGGAATTAAATCAAACCCAAAATCCTTTCCTTCCTCTCCTTTGGGTGTTGGGTTGTTTTCGGCCCAATCCCTCCCCCACGCACCCTCCCCTTTGTGGGTGGCCCGAGGCCACGGCCTAGCCAAGCCGCACCGTCCCGCGCCTCTCTCCTCTCCGACACCGACGGTAGGGCCCACTGTCGGTCCGTCCCCTTTCTCCTGGTCGGTGGAACAAGAGGACCAACCGCCTCCCCATATCCGATGCCCCCTCACCGCCGACTCCCCGCACCCGCCCGCACGTGCACCCGCTAAACCCCACTCCACGCGCCCACGCCACCGCCCACGTTGCCGCTCTACTCCCGTCGTGGCCGCCCATCTTGGAGAACCCCACCAAGCTCCATGCCTTCTTAAGCGATCCCCGACACCCCGTCATCCTTTTTTCCGCAACCCCGCCATTCCCCACACCTCCTCCGCTCTCATGCCACTAAACTCCGCCCCTTCGCTCGCCACCAACTTCTAGCCACCGCTAGCCGCGCTAGGGTTGCCTCCGAGCCGCGCCATCACCGTCATCGCGTTCGTGAGGCCGAGACGTCCCTCGGCCGCCATTTCTCCACCGTTAGAACCCCTTGGAAGTCACCTCCTCCATTTGCCGATGAGCCCCATCTCTCCACTCTCCTTCGGTCGGTAATGCTCATAGTCACACACCCTGTTTCTCCCTCTAATTCCCCTCCTCTCCTTTCCTAGGCGTCGTCGGTGTTCGTCCGCCCCTCGTTCACCAAATTTCCGCCATTGTCATCATCGTCACCATCGTTGTATTCTCCCACTTGGTCGCCATCGTCGTCGGTGAGGACACCTCCTTCCTCTTTTCTTTCCCGTGCATCGCCACCTCTCCACATGTGTCACCGCCTCCCGTGCACGCTTTGCTGCTTTCCACGTCGCCGCCGTTGCCCCCGCTTCCCATGTCGCTAGCCTTGGCGCTGATGGCCTCACCGCCGCGTGTTGTTGCTCGTCCAGGCCGGCATTGAGCCATGCCCGTGCCCCAACCGAGCGCTCCGCCGTGTCCGATTGGCCTCAAGCTGATCTGGACCGTCGGTTCCCATGGACAGGTCGTGGACCGTCTCGGTGGTCCTGATCCACGGTGGACCGGGCGTCTCGTGTCACCTACGAGTGGGGCCCGTTTGCCGGCGCCAGCCTCCCCCCTCGCTGATATCAGCCCTCAACTTTAATGCACAATAATTCGTTAAGGACTTTTCTGTTTATAGTAAAAACACGATGAATCTTCTAAAATTCTTAGAAAATTCATCTGAGCTCCGTTTAAGTCTATTCAAATTGCAGTAAATTTATAAAAATGATTAGAATCCATTCAAAATGGTTTTGTTCCTATTTCAGTAGACTTATAACCTGTTTTTATTGTGCTCTTTGTTTGTCGTGTAGAATCCAGCAGTTCTGATGCTCCCGTTTACTTCGAAGTGGTTGCGGAGGTCCCAACAGCACCAAAGCAAGGTAAGTCATGCATCCTCATGAACATATAGTACCTATCTTGCAAATACCTCGCTTTTTATTTAAATTTGCATTATTTTGCAATGTCATGTGGGATGGTTACTATTGTACTAGGCTATAATTTGATAATCTTGTACCATTGTTAACCTGGAGACTAATATGACTAGATGTTGGTTTAGAAAATGCTTAGTCATGCTTAGATCAGCTAGCTCACTATAGAATCTCACTTCTATCTTATGTCTTGGATTAATGATGATAATTTTGGACATGAATCACCATGGTATTAATTTAACTAAAATATATTTAATGGTGGGCTATGGGCACATGGTTTTGTTAGACGTGCCCATGGCAATTAAGGACTAGTTCACGAGAAATCTTGGAAGAATTACCGTGCGTACCACAAGTTAGCGTGAGCAACGCTTGGGCTTGTAGTATAGCTCGACCCTTTCCTAGGCACCAAGGCGAGGGTAGGCATGATGGAGTTGGGTCAGCCCTGGCTTAAGGGTTAGTCGGCTGCCGGATTTACTGCGGTGCACGGAGGGAGGGGGGTTGTCTACCTCGGCTTGAGAGTGGAGGCGAAACCTCAGTGTGGTGTGGATGGTTAGGGAAGGGTTGTGCGAAGGGTCTTGTCATAGTTTCTTTACGGTGTGTCATGGTAGCATGTCGGTGCAAAGAAACGTGTCATGGGGCTGTGTCTTATGGGTATAGTTATACACCTCTGATTTGAGTAAAACTATTCGAATAGTCATGCCCACGATTATGGGCGATCAGTCAGCTTCACCATGATTAGTCTCATTCGTTAATAATTTTAACTTAATGGAACTAGTATAGTTCGATGGACGGTTGGGCCTATAGCAACGTGGTCTAGTGTTTTAGTGATGATTAATATTGCTTAATTACATTCAACAATTTTTACTGTTTTCAACTACTCCTTTATAATTGCTTTATGTAAAAGAACCCCTAGCCTCCTCAAAAATCCTTGCATCATACCCCTCTCTCGGCATGACTTGCTAAGTACAGTGGGTAATACTCAATCTTTCTCTATCTTCCCTACCTTAGAGCTAGATTACTACTTGAAGGAGTAGGCTTCGTCGCTGCCGTCAAGGATCCCTGTGGTGTGGAGCCACCATGTTGCGAGCGTCAATTATCTAGTTTAGCTCCCTTTTACTTTCCGCTGCATTTGTAAAACTTTTATATGTTTTGTAAGACGTGGATCTGTATGTCAACTCTGTCATTTGTGTACCTTGGCCGGTCCTGGACAGGGGTTTTATGCACATTCAGCTTGAAATTCTCGTTTGTTAATTTCTACGCGTGACAGAGGTATCCTATGTCAATGACAGCGGAAGGACGGATCCAACGCCGTCAACGTGAGGGCATGGAAGATCGATGATGATTCCAATAGCGACGCATGGGGCCGGCGACAGCGAAGCCTATCTCGTCCTCCACGAATTTGGCGCCGGCGTCTAGTGA
Source organism: Oryza australiensis (assembly GCA_019925245.2). Classification (NCBI taxonomy): domain Eukaryota; kingdom Viridiplantae; phylum Streptophyta; class Magnoliopsida; order Poales; family Poaceae; genus Oryza; species Oryza australiensis. The sequence continues at coordinate 42,206 of JAIFGZ020000662.1, forward strand.
GGAATGTCGGATCCTTCGTTGACGAGGCCACTCCATGGCGCTCTCTTCCTCCCCCTCTCCCTCTCATCTAGATCCTAGTGGGCCCCTCAAGCTCTGGCGGAGGCAAGGCGTTTGGAATTGGGCTCAAGGTCGGTGATCGCGGATTCTAAGGCGTGGTGGGAGCTTGCGGTGGTTCCGAGGCGATGGTCGCTGGATCTAGCAAAGGAGGAGCAAGGGGATGGGTGTCCCCACCGGTGCACCTCGTCCACCTGATCCCCATCGTACAGCACACCCGTGGAGGCCATGAAGGTGGTCTCCATCTTCGGCGACAGCAATGGTGTTGAGCGAGGGACATGGCTTCGTCCCCATGCAGATTGGTCCTCATCCATACAGGTATCATTCTTAAATGAAAATGTGCAGAACATTTTGTTTGAATCGAATTGTGCAGATGTACGTTCGGTTAATGGAATTGTGCAGAAGCATTTTTCTAATGGATCTGTGCAGAAGTGTTCTTTAGAATGGAAAATGTTCAGATGTTATTTCTTGTAATACATGGAAATATGCATATCAAATTTTTGAACGGAATTGAACAAAGTGTTGTTTTGACTGTATATGGAAATGTGCAGCCGAATGAAAATGTACAGATGTTTTTTACTTTAAATGTGCAGATGTAATTTCTCTTAAATTGTGTTCATATATATTTCTGAAGAAATGTAAAACATCTTAAGTTTACAGCGCAATATTTGTTGATAAATGTTGAGATGTAATTTTTCTTACTGCCAATGTGCAGTATATTTTTATTGGAACCGAAATAAGCGCATGCACTTTTCATTGGAATTGAGCATGAGCATTTTTTAATGAATTTGTGCAAAGTGTTATTTTTTTCAATGTGCACATGATTTTTTAAAGGAAATGTGCATACGTTCAATTGAAATGTGCAGATGTTTAATGCAAATGTACCTATTTTAAAATGTATGCTTTAATTTTAATTTTTGCACTGAAATGTGCAGATGAATTTTGAAATGGAAATGTGTTCACAGCAATTCATACAGAAAATGTACTGTTGTGTTTTTATTGAAAATATGTATATCTATTTTTTTGCACAAAAGCACAAATAAATAAATTTAGAAATGTTTGACATATGTTTTTTTACGAAACACACAAATGTATTTTTTAAAACCCAATATAATGTTTATAATTGTGCGAAATATCATGTTTATGTAATTGTGCAATATCATGGAAATTGTGTAGATATAAATTTTCGTAGAAACTATAAATTAAATAATTAAATAAAAAATGAAACAATATATACTGTGCATATGTATAAAGAGCGGTAACTTATTTAAATTTTGAATCGTGGAACCTCAATGGAAAATATACAATGTGAGTGTGCAATGTAATGTCAGAGATCCATCTGTCAGGTATTCCACGAACTCTTTAATAAATCAAAATACACGAACTATATAAAAAATATTTTATGTTTACAAATCTTGATGTCAAATGGACGATGTTGATATGGGTGGGGTTCGCAATGGTTGCACGAAACGCGCTTCCTGACATCCATTACAGTGAGAGAGCGTGTGTTCGTTTCAAGTAGCAAACCACAATGATGATAACTCCAGGGACAGGGAGCGTCGCTGAGTGCACGTTGATCACGCTACCAATTCCTAGCTCGGCGTGCATGGGATTTGACTGGGCCACAGTACGTTTTTATGGCTTGCATGCCTGTGAAACGAACACAGATGACACTTGATCACGGCTGTAAGGTTTTGATGGCTTGCATGCCTGTGAAACAAACACATAAGACACTTGATCACGGCTGTGTTGATGACGGGGATTAACATAAGGTGTGGTGTTGATGACGTGGCTTAGGCTATTTTATATAAGTTATTTATTTGCTTTGGGTATCAACTGTATCGTAAGAAAAAAATTAATTTCTACTTATGTCATAAATTATATATAAAAACCACGGTACAAAGTTTCCTCATCTAATATGGATGAATACCCATGCTAAGTCTACAACATAATCTTGAGTGAATAGATGGAACCTAACTAATTAATTAAGATACGCTAACTTCGCTAAATTATATGTATTCAATTTGCTCCAAAACACTTAAAAACTGGCTCACTTATTAAATTTCAACTTGTGCAATAAATTAATTCAATTTGCTAAAATCACTGCAAAAACCGGCTAAATTTTGATAACTTTCTCCTTATGCCATAAATAAATAATCATATATAATCACAGCCAGCTGACGCGTCCTTATCCGAAACACGAAACGGTTATCGAATCGGACTCCGCGTCCGTACGTTGGCGAATTACAAGGGGAAGAGAAGCCATCCATGAAGCCACGCCACGTCGAGCGCGCGTCGCATGCAAAGCCCTAAGCTACGCCCCTACACGACGCAATCCTAGGCCTCGCCACTGCCGCTTCGCCATGTCTGACACCGACCATCGCCGCCGCGGCGGCACCACCCGCGCGCACGTCGTCCTGTTCCCGTTCATGTTGCAGGGCCACGTCGCGCCGTTTCGGTGCCTCGCCGCGCTGGTCCGCCGGTGCCGCCCGGACGCGCACCTCACCGTCGTCGCTACCCCCGGAATGGCAGAGGCCTTCCGAGCCCACCTCGTCGCGGATGGCGTCGGTGATGGGCGGCTGGCCGGCGTCCACGAGCTCCCGTTCCACCCCGCGGAGCACGGCCTCCCCGCCGGTGCCGATACCTCGGCCAGCATCGGGTTCCAGCAGCTCATCACCCTCTTCCTCGCTTCCGAGTCACTCCGCCCGGCGTTCCAGCGCTTCGTCGACGTTCTCAGGGCGGCCAACCCCGGCGACGACATACACGTCATGACGGACATGTTCTTGGGATGGGCGGTGGACGTCGCCCGCGACGCCGGCGCATCGAGCTCCGTCGTGCTCACCTGTGGCGGCTACGGCTCGGCGCTCTACTTCTCGCTGTGGGACAGCGTCCCGCTTCCGGCGACCGCCTCCCCAACGAGGGCTTCCCGCTGCCGCATTTCCCGGACGTCCGCGTGCAGCGCTCGCAACTTACCGACCACCTCGCGGCGGCCGACGGCAAGGACGCGTGGTCCACGTTCATCCAGAGGCAGATCGCCGCCTTCTCCCGCGCCGACGCGCTGCTCGTCAACACGGCGGAGAACTTGGAGCCGAAGGGGCTAAACATGCTCCGTCAATGGCTCAACGTCCCGACCTACCCCGTCGGCCCGCTGCTCCGCGCGCCGGCGCCATCGCCGGAAGCGAAGAAGACGAGCCCCATCCTGGCGTGGCTCGACGAGCAACCACCCGGCTCTGTGCTGTACATATCGTTCGGATCGCTGTACAGGATCACTGCGCCGCAGATGATGGAGCTCGCGAGAGGGCTCGAGCAGAGCGGTCACAGGTTCGTCTGGGTGATCCGGCCGCCGGCGGGGCACGACGTGAACGGCGAGTTGCGGCCGGAGTGGCTGCCGGAGGGGTTCAAAGAGCGTGCGGAGGCCGAGGGGCGCGGGCTGGTGGTGCGGTGCTGGGCACCGCAGGTGGAGATCCTGGCGCACGCCGCCACCGGCGCGTTCCTGACGCACTGCGGCTGGAACTCCGTGCAGGAGGCGCTCGGCCACGGCGTGCCGCTGCTCGGGTGGCCGCTCTCGGCGGAACAATTCTACAACTCCAAGCTGCTCGCGGATGAGGAAACCGGGCGGGTGTGCGTGGAGGTGGCGCGCGGGTGCGCCGCCGTGGACGCAGCCATGGTGGCGGCCGCCGTGGAGACGGTGCTAGGCGACACGTCGTCGGAGCGCGCCGCGATGAGGCGGAGGGCGGCGGAGATGAAGGAGGCGATCGACACGGCGAGGGACGGCGACGAGTCGTCGGCCACGGTGATGCGGAGGTTCTTGGACGCGGTGGCGCCGCCGAGCGGCGCTCAGTTCGTGGGCGTCCCACTCCCATCAGCATGCTTTCGTGACGTCACGCCTAGGACGGTGGGACGTGTCATCCACTCCGGTCATGTCACCCAGGGATGTAAAAGACGGAATAATACGGTAGTCAGATGAACTAAGGTATGGTAAAACGGTTAATCGAAATAAATTAGAATTACGCGGAATAATACGGTAGTCAGATGAACTAAGGTATTGTAACTGGTCTTACGAAAGTGATTAAATTGCGATGCATTAACCCAGTGGCAGGCCCAGGGCCCGGCGACCCTGGGCCGCTGCCCGAGCTCCCTGGCCTGCAACCCATAAGAAAAATATAGCAACCGGTTTGTTGGGCTGGGGCAAGCGCTGAGCAGGCCAAAGGCAAAACCGTTCGGATTCCGTATTTCTAATCTCACTCGTAGGAGCGACGCCGCCGTGAGTCACTGCACAACCGCACAGCGCAAGGCAACAGATCGCCGCCGCACGCCCGGTTCCACTTCTTCCACTCGATGCCGCTGCCGCCGGCGAGATCCAACTCCAAGTGAGCATCGCGGCGGCGCTGTCCACGAATCACGGCTAGACATCGGCTAATATATATAGCTACTTTAATTAGCCTAATTAAGCTAAGCCTAATTAATCTACGGTGTGCAGGATCCTCTCGACGAAGACGATGGCCGCAACGAGCAAAGCAACGTGATCTCGTTCACACACGGCCTTCACCCATGGGCACGGCTGGACAGAAAAGGAATAGAAGTGGACGCGGCCTTCACGTTTACGGCCGGACTGAGTTTAGGTTTTAGGTTTTGATTTTCAACGTCCACAGCACAAACCATAGTGTGGTTTTTCAATTTCGATCGGTTCAGTGTGGTTTTTTAATTTCCATCGGTTGTTCAGTTGTTCTTGTTCTAGCAGTGGCAACGCAGAGAAGACTTAGCCAATCAGGTATTAATTCTATTTTTATTGATTTTGCTGTTCAATGTTTTTGTACTTAGGGATAATTAAGTTTTGAATCGTGGTCGTTACTATTGGTCATTGGTATTGTTAGTTCCGGTCTCTACGACAACAGTTGAAAGATCCTTCTCAATGATGAAAATTTTCAAAACTAAATTGCGTAATAAGATCGCCGATGATTGGTTCAATCACTTGATGATTTGCTATATTGAGCGGGAATTATTCAAATCACTTGATGAAGCTACTATCCTTCGGCGGTTTCAAAATATTAAGACTTGAAAGATGCAATTACCTCATACCCGTAATCTTCCATAAGGTATGTCTATTAATATCAAATATCGATAATTTTATTTTTTAGTGAGTGATTTTTACTGTTAATTGTTATGCTTGCGGTTCGGGTTCGGCGGTTCGCCCAGCTCCTATAAAATCCACGGGTCCGCCACCGCATTAACCCACGAGTCAAACAATAGCAATCATATGATTACTGAACAAGAAAAATAATTAGCATCTCCCGAAGCATGCAATTAATAGTTCTTTTAATCCCGTGATAAGCCGGTATAAGCATTTCACTACCGAAATTTGCGTGCCAACGAGTTTGCTGAGTGCATAACCTTGGGTACTAGGCAAACAAGGTGTTTGCCGAGTGCCACTCGACAAAGCTGGGCACTAGGCAAACTTTCTTGTTTGTCTAGTGTGATACTAGGCAAAATTGGGGCACTAGACAAACTTTCATTTTTGCCTATTGCAGCCCTAGGATAAAATAGGCACTCGGCAAAACTTGAAGTTTGTCCAGTGCCACCAAGCAGCACTCGGCAAACTTCGTTGTTTGCCGAGTGCACCCCAAGGCAATCGGCAAAGGTTAGAGTTTGTCTAGTGCTTTGCGAGACACTCGGCAAAATTTTAAGAATTTGTTCCAAAACACTCTTCAAACTTTTTTCCCTTTCATATACAACATGAATTTGTATATGTTAAAATTTGGTATATTTTTTTATTTGTTCGCTATATTTAATTTTTTTGTATTTATATGAATTTCTTTACTAGTGCCAAATTTAAACTATAAGTGATTTGAATAATTGAATAAAATGTGTTAAAAATGATACTCATGTTATTGAGTCCATTTTGAGGTTATATCTAGGAAATGGAAAGTAATTTCAAAGATCTTATTCAGGAAGCACATTTGTGGCCATGAGTTAAATAAAGTTTGGTCGGTTTTTAAATTATTAGAAAAACAAATAAAGTCCAAAAATCATGAGATTTGTCAGAGCATCATGAAATTAGACATTGAATTTGTGAAAAAAATTCGCAAGGTTTCAAATATTTTGTCACGTACGACGCTTATAAACGAAGCATCTCCGAATAGAGTTCATAGTGATCTCCCACAATTAGAACCAAAATGACGGTCAAAGTTAAAATTTGGCTCCAAAACTTTTGTGGACGCAATATATAACATACATGGCACCATGACAAGTTTTAGGATTTTTCTGCATCAATTTAAAATTTTTTGATTTGTTTTCGTTTAGTATAGAATTTGCCTAGTGCAGCGCTTGGGAAAATTATTGACGAGAGCAGCACTAGGCAAACTAACCCTTTGCCGAGTGCCTCTCTGGGCACTCGGCAAAGTCGACATGTGCTCCACCCAGCCATAGCAAAAAAACAAAATGTTGACCCTTTGCCGAGTGCCCCTATGGCAAGGCACTCGGCAAACTCCCGCCGAAAAGAATAAAAAGAGTACGAAAAAAAGAAAAAAAGAAAATGTTTGTCAAGTGCCCTTGATCTAGCACTAGGCAAACCGTTCGCGAAGTGCCCCATGTGGCACGGCACTCGACAAACGCCTGCCGAAAAAAAGAAAAAAAGAAGATGACGGTAAAAAAAATGTTTTCCGAGTGCTGTGTTCGGCACTCGGCAAACCCTTGCCAAGTGCCCGGTGGCACCGCACTCGGCAAACTCCCACCGAAAATAGAAAGAAGAGTACGGCCCAAAAAGAGGAGAATGTTTGCCGAGTGCCCGTGATCTTGATCGGCACTCGGCAAACCTTCCCTACACTTAGAAAAATAATGGAGCTAACACACTCACTACCCAGCCGCACACTACCACGGCCACACACTACCCACCGCCGGCGCCTCCCGTCCGCCGCCCGCCGGCCGACGCTACCCCGGCCCGCCACCACCGGCCGGCTTCCCCGTCCCCCGCCGGTGCCCTACACCGCCCGGCCGGCTTCCCGCCCGGCCGCCCACACCCTCGCCGCCGGCGCCCCACACACTACCCCCGCCCACCCCCATGGCCTACGCCACACACTACCGCCCCATGGCCGCCGGCACCTCTCCCCCCGCCGGCGCCCCCATGGCCTACGCACCTCGCCAGCGCCCCATGCTGCCCCGGATCCCCTCTCGGCCGGCGCCCCATGTCCCGGCCGGCGCCCCACCCCCTCCCGGCCGGCGCGCCCAGCCGCCCCACGGTCACTCCCACCGCCGCCGCCCTCTCGGTCTTCGCCACCCGGGCCGGTAAGAGCTGGATAGGAAAGTGGATAGGTGAAGTTTGATCATTTCTGATGAAATTAGAATTAACACATATGAATATATCGGCTGGCAAGTTAGCTACTATACAAAAGAGCACACTTTCTATTCATCCATGCAACAATATATGGTGATATGCAGAACATTTGTTTTGGCCCCACGCATGCAGGTCGTTGCCAATTATTCTTCAGATTTGAAACCTTCAGTTTGACAAACTCAAAGGTTCCACTTCCGGAAACTTGTCAGGACATTAGATTAAAATTTTAGTATAGACTAAGTATTGTGATATTTGACAAAAGAAAATATAGGTAGTTGATGTAGTGCATATATGGTGATTTTATTGTTTATAGCTTATTTGTATATGTGGTTCATATATGTCTTGTCATATGTGTATGTGGTTGTCAGCCATCGTGTCGTCTTGTTTGTTGCAGGTTTTGGAAACCTCCCCGTGCAGGGGAGGTGCTGCCGAAATTTTTAATTAACATGACTATGTTTCTTCAGTACAGATCTTTGCACCTACCTCGACTTGTGTAGCCGTGACCGCTTCGATACCGGGGATGTACTGCGAGTTCGTCGCCGCCTCCTTCTACTACACGGATTCCTCGCTGCCTTCACCGACGCCGTCATCCGTCTAGCCTGAGAGGCACCTAGGTGAGAGACCCCGGGCTTCTCTTCCACATTTACATTAATTAGATGTAATGTAGGTGTATCACGTAACCTAGTTAGGCATCTCCCGTTCGAAAGAGATACGATTGGAGTAGATATGCAGATCTTTGCATATCTCAAACCGTATCTGTGTTTGAATTGTCCATGTTTTTTGGACAACCTGAGGATGTATACATGGGTTTAGTTTTCATGCCTTACTCCAGTCTGAGACAGGGTTTCAAAAGCACCTCCTTGTTGTTCTCCGGATACACAATCTCCCTGTCGGGACGTGTATTTGGAGAACAGCGGGGAGGTGCTACCGAAATTCTATCTCGGGCCGGAGTAGGGCATGAAAACTAACCCTATCTACACATCCTCGGGTGGGATTAGGACCTATCCTCACCTATTAGAGAGTATAGACACTCGGTAGATGCAAACGATTCTTATATTATTCGCTGATTTGTTAGAGGATGGATGACCGTGAGTGGATGTACACGGGCCGTCCAAATGTGTTTGGGATGACCCTTGAATGGATTAACAAGACCAATGCTTTCATCGAGGGGGCTTTCGCCAGGCTTAATGGAAAACTTACTACTTGGTATCCATGCAATGATTGTCGAAACAAGTGTCAACAATCAAAGAAGCGCCATTGTCAACTTACTACTTGGGTGAACATCTTGTCAAGAATGGATTTATACCAAACTATACCCGGAGGACCTTACATGGTGAGCGCCATTGTGCGAGAGAGGAGGTCATGAGACAATGAATCGATGAATATGATTCGGATGCTGGGTTAGAAGATATGTTAAATGACTATGATGAAGGTTGTATGGAGGACGAGCCAGAAGAAACCGCAAAGGCATATTACCAGATATTGCAAGCGGCACAAATCCCTCATCCCTCATCCCGTGGCTCTGGGTACCTTAGACACCACAGTAATGACTGAAGTTGTGCCACGAATCCCTCATCCCGTGGGATGGTGATTTCCCGACTCCGACATGCGCGGGGTGGGGGCGGTCGCGCGCGGTGCGAGGGCGAGGGTGGGCGCGGGCGAGCGTGGCGCGCGCGTGTCGCGCGTGCGGGCGGGCGCGGTACGGCCGCACGGCGTCGAGCACCCGCGCATTGTGAACAATGCGGTTTTATATTTTTCCCGATTTTCAATTTCTAATTTCTTATTTCTATTTTTCTCCCTTCTAAAAATTTAAAATAAATTCCAATATTCTTAGAAAAATTTTAATACTATATTTTCAACTTTTTCTCCACTTTTATTTTTCCACAAATATTTTTCATGTTTATTTAAATTCCTTTTTCCTAATTTCATAATTCACCTATTTTATTTTCCAAAAATTTCCTGATTTCTTGTAAATCCTAAATATTTTTATTGTCTATTTTATACCCTAATTAATCTTCCACCATCCGTAATTAATACTCTATTTCACAAATTCGCATTTTCATAAATCCGCATCTCGTCTCCGATTTTCTTTTAAAATTCCTAATTCGAATTTTGAATTTTTCTTTCCGACAAACTCCAAATCTTTCACAAACACCGAGAACAATTGATCACAACTAAACTTATGCAACCGAATGGTAAATAAGAAGCAACAAACCCTAAGGAAAAGCAACGGGCGAAGGTTTTTGCAAGTTTCGATTTTTACGTTCCGATTTCGGTTTCTTCGATTTTCGGGATGTTATAAACCTACCCCTAACAATAGATCTCGTCCCCGAGATTTCTTACCGGTTGTTGAGTAGGTGTGGGTATTCAATCTTCGGAAATCCTCGCTTTCCCACACCTACTCAACAACCGGGAGCACTCAGAAGAGCAAGCAACAAGTCAACCACTGGAGGAACAGCTTGCGCCCCGCCCGCTCGTCCCTACCGCAGTACATCCACCGTAGTTGTACCGACACCTCCCGCCCCCGTGCCCGACCACCACTACCTCATGACTCCAGCATGCTTGGACACTTTTCAAGCCATGATGGAGCAAGCTTTTATGTTGAGCACAGTCAGAGCCGTACCTGATAGACCCCACTGCTGCCACCTCCATGGGACCCACCTCGAACTCCATGGCAGTGCCATCTGAGCCTGGATCGGGAGAGGAGAACCCCATCCAGATCCACACCGACTCCGAGTCTGAGATGGAGCCTATGGAGATCAAGTGGGAGTCCAGCGACACTGATCCCGCAGAGGAGGAAGCTCTCACTCGTCGCCTGACTCACACCGGAGGTCCCCTCACCCGCAAGACCGCTCGGAAGAGTACCCGGCCACCGAGCAGGAAGATCCAGCATAACTCCGAGGCCACCACCTCTGAGCCATGGGGACTCCGATTTGCTTCAGCAGGGGATCACCCCCTTCCTGCACCTGGCTCCTGCGGATGGTTGGATGATTAGGCGAGAGGACCGCCTCAACTGGATCTTGCTTTGGACTGTTTGACAGCAAGGATCACACCCTTCCCCCCTAATAGCTAAAGGCAGTAGTACGATGAAGCTTTCGCATCATGGCATGTGGGACTGTGCATGTACAGTCCATTGTACCCCCTTTGATGTAACTTTATGGACCTATGTATCGTCTTATGGCATGCTATTAATAAGTTTATTCTACCATGCTCGCTTGTTCAGAGATCATTTCAAAAACAACTTGAAGAGAAATCACCTAGAAACCATGACCTTAATGGGTCCAATCTCTTAATTCATCTATCTCCTTCAGATGGCACATCGTCGCAGAGCTGCAACATCCAACGAGAACCCACCGGAGCCTAACCCCTCCACTCTGGCGGAGGTTATGGCTTTACAAACCCAGCTACTCCAAGCAATCGCCAACAACCAGGGAAATCGAGGAGGATCAAGCTTAGGAGAGTTTATGCGAGCTAAGCCACCTACATTCTCTGCGGCCGAAGAACCAATGGATGCCGAAGACTGGCTGAGGGTAATAGAGAAGAAGTTGACTCTCGTCCGAGTACAAGAAGCCGACAGAGTCATCTTCGCTACTAATCAGGTGGAAGGTTCCGCAAGTGACTAGTGGGACACCTACAGAGAGACTCGGGCTGAAGATGCCGGAGAACCGACATGGGAAGAATTCATGGCTGCTTTCCGTGAAAATTTCATACCAGCCGCGGTTATGAGGATGAAGAAAAATGAGTTCCGTAGGCTGCGCCAAGGAAACACCTCGATACAAGAGTATCTGAACAAGTTTACCCAGCTTGCTCGTTACGACACCAGTGATCTGGCAGATGAAGAGGAAAAGATGGACAAGTTTATTGAAGGATTGAACGACGAGCTGAGAGGACTAATGATCGGACAAGACCACACCAGCTTCCAAAGCCTCATCAACAAGGTCGTAAGGCTTGAGCATGACCAAAAGATGGTAGAAAATAACCGCAAGAGGAGGCTTGCTATGGCCCGCCCATTTCGGGAGCGCTCGGCGTCCCAAGGAGCCACCTCGTGGGATGGAAGCCAATCGTACCGGCAACCGGTCGTTCCCGCACCCGACCACGTCAACGAGCCGCCCGCGCCCCGGCTCCGTACACCGACGCCAACCCTAGCCGCTCCGGAAGAAGGAATGTGAATTGCTTTAAGCTGTGGAGAATTCGGGCACTACTCCAACAATGCCCCAAGCCATGCAACACTCCCGTGCGTACCGGCGCCAATGCAACGGCCGTCCGAGGAACCCCCACTCCTGCTGCGGGACGCGGTCTGTTTAGGACCCCGCAACCCAATGAGACTGCCATCAGAACGTGCTGATGGGTATGTTCTCTGTCAACTCCACCCCAGTTAAAGTCTTATTTGATTCTGGAGCATCGCATTCATTCATATCTTCACAAGTAAGCAAACAACACCACCTACACCAGGTAGAACTTAAGAGACCCATGTTGGTACACTCGTCTGGGAGAAACATAACCGTACCCCATGCTTGCATCAATGTGCCCATACGGATTAGAGACGTGGTATTCCTTTCAAACCTTATGATACTATCGCCCCAAACCATTGATATCGTACTCGGAATGGATTGGTTGGCCAAGAACAATGGAGTCATAGACTGTAGTCGAAGGAAAGTCACGGTATCCACCCCATGGGGATCACCAATGAACATAACTATGGACCAAAACCCGATGCTATGCGAGCAAGCTGCGGGAGTATTCACCATGCTACCTCTAAGCGGGATGCCAGTAGTGCAAGAATACCCGCACGTATTCCCCGAGGAATTGCCCGGAATGCCCCCTGATCGTGACATAGAATTTATCATCGACCTAATGCCCGGTACCGCCCCATATCCAAGAGACCTTACCGAATGCCGGCTAACGAACTAGAAGAACTCAAGAAGCAAATCGAGAACTACAGAAAAAGATTTGTACGCCCTAGTTCTTCACCCGGGAGCCCCAAGCTCTTCGTCAAAAGAAGGATGGGAGTATGAGGATGTGTGTGGACTACCGATCGTTGAATGAAGTAACTATCAAAAACAAGTACCCACTACCTCGAATCGATGACCTATTCGATCAGCTTAAGGGTGCGCAAGTGTTCTCAAAGATTGATCTTCGGTCGGGATATCATTAGTTGAAGATTAGAGCCGGAGATATTCCCAAAACGGCATTCTCTACGCGTTATGGCTTATATGAGTTCACAGTAATATCCTTTGGGTTGACCAATGCCCCGACGTATTTCATGAATCTGATGAACAAGGTATTCATGGAATATCTGGATAAATTTGTAGTGGTATTTATAGACGATATACTTATCTACTCCAAGGATGATGAGGAGCATGCGGAGCATCACGATCGGTAATGAAAAGCTGCGAGAGCACCATGTATGCAAAATTTAGCAAGTGCGAGTTCTGCTCAAGGAAGTCGCTTTTCTTGGCCATGTAGTCTCAGCCGGAGGAGTAGCGATAGACCCTACCAAGGTCGAAGCTGTTACGGAATGGAAGACACCCAAGTCAGTAACGAAAGTTCGGAGTTTCTTGGGATTGGCCGGATATTACCGAAGGTTCATCAAAGGGTTTTCCACAATAGCCCGACCCATGACCCAACATCTGAAGAAGGAAAAGAAATTTGTATGGAACGAGAAGTGTCAAGAAGCCTTTGACCAACTAAAAGAAAAGTTAACCACCGCCCCAATCTTAACCCTACCCGACAACCGTAAGGATTTCGTGATGTCTTGTGATGCGTCTCGGCAAGGACTCGGGAGGCGTATTGATGTAGGATGGAAAGGTCGTAGCATATGCCTCGAGACGATTCTGACCTCACGAGGAAAACTATCCCACACACGACTTGGAATTAGCGGCAGCTTGTTCATGCATTGAAGATCGGAGACACTATCGATCGGGAACCACCGTGATGTATATACGACCACAAGAGCTTGAAATACTTCTTTACTCGTCGATCTCAACCTACGACAGAGACGGTGGTTGGAATTGATCAAGGATTACGATCTAGGAATCCATTACCACCCCGGCAAGGCAAATGTAGTGGCCGATGCGTTAAGCCGCAAAGCCCAATGCAACCATATGAGATTGGAAGGTATGGCCAGCGAGCTCCAAGAAGAAATGACTCGACTTAATCTCGCACCTGATTCCTCACGGAGAAGTAAACTCACCGGAAATCCAACCCTTCGAAGACTCAAATAGAAGAGGCTCAAAAGGGAAATGAAGAAACACAAGAAATTAAAGAGCGCATGGCCATTGGACGCGCTAAGGAATTTTCGGTAGACGACAAGGGAACCCTGTGGTATAAGAAAAGAATCTGCGTGTCTGAACAAGGTGGTTTGAGGGGGTTGATCTTGAAATAAGCACACGAATCAGCATACTCGTTACATCCAGGAAGCACGAAAATGTACCAGGACTTGAAGGGAGAATACTGGTCGCCCAATATGAAGAGAGACGTAGCCGAATACGTAGCCATATGCGATGTATGCCAAAGGGTGAAGGCTAAGCATCAACGACCAACAGGCTTACTGCAGCCGCTCAAGATTCCCGAGTAGAAATGGGACGAGATAGGCATGGATTTCATCGTTGGACTACCCAAAACCGCAATCGGTTATGATTCCATTTGGGTAATAGTAGATCGGCTCACCAAGATCCGCGATTTATTTCCGTAAAGACCAACTACAATAGCGCCAAGCTAGCGAGCTATACATGAGTAGGATTGTGTGTCTTCATGGTGTACCAAAAAGAATTATATCGATCGTGTACCCGCTCACGTCCCATTTCGGAGCAAAGTTCATGAGGCACTCGGAAGTCATCTTGCCTTCGCACGCTTACCACCCACGGACAGACGGCGGACCGAAAGGACAAATCAAGTGCTTGAGGATATGTTGAGAGCTTGTGCGTTGGATTTCACCAAGGATTGGGAGAAATGTTTATCGTACGCCGAGTTCTCCTACAACAAAGCTACCGGGCCCGAAGATGTCACCAAACGAAGCCCTATTTGGTCGCCGATGCCGAACCCCATTGATGTGGACAGAAACCGGTGAACGAGCCGTGTTCGGACCCGACATAATCGAGAGGCCGAGGAAAAGGTTCGTCCGATCCAGACCGACATGTGCTGCCCAATCTCGACAAAAGAGCTACATGGATACTCGTCAGAGGGATTTAGAATTCAATGAAGGCGACTATGTGTATCTAAAGGTCTCACCACTACGAGGAACTCAAAGGTTCAAGGTCAAAGGGAAACTTACGCCAAGATATGTGGGCCCATTCTTGATAAGTGCTAGACGAGGTGAAGTGGCCTATCAGCTAGAGTTGCCCGAGAACATCTCCGACGTTCACCCAAGTGTTCCATGTGTCGCAGCTTGAAGAAATGCTCATGGGTGCCGGAGGAGCAAGCTCCTTTGGAAACCATCCATATCAACAAGTGATCTCACATACCGGAACATCCAATAAAGATACTAGACGAGGCAGAAAAGAAGACACGAACCAAGTCATGGCGCATGTACAAAGTACAATGGAGCAACCACACTGAAGAGGAGGCCACCTGGGATGTTACAAAGAGCATGTATGACGCACAAAAACTCCTTCGTGCACTTAAGATGCCATATGAGCAGATACATGCTTGTTCGAAGGGATGCATCTTATTTAGGAAAGAATGTGCAGAAGAGAAGTATTGTCTGAAGTGTAAATCCTCTAGGTACGTAGAGGTAGACTCTGGTGATGGTGAGAAGAGGCAGCTCCAAATCGGCGAGAAGA
This sequence comes from Oryza australiensis, assembly GCA_019925245.2. Lineage (NCBI taxonomy): Eukaryota > Viridiplantae > Streptophyta > Magnoliopsida > Poales > Poaceae > Oryza > Oryza australiensis. The sequence continues at coordinate 57,371 of JAIFGZ020000662.1, forward strand.
TCCTTAGGTACCTTCCGTTCATACCGAGGATCCAACGGCTTTACATGACCGAGGAAACCGCGAAGCAGATGGCATGGCACAAAAATTGACGTCGATACAATCCTGAAAAGATGGTACATCCAGCCGACGACGAAGCATGGGCAAAGTTTGATGCGATTTATCATGAGAAAACAAAAGAGGCTCGTCATGTACGTTTTGCGCTAGCAACAGATGGGTTCAATCCTTATGGAATGGCGGCGTCCCCATACATTTGTTGGCCCATATTCGTTATCCCCCTCAATCTCCCCCCCGGCATTTTCTTTCAACAACAGAATATTTTTTTGTCGTTGATAATTCCTGGACACCCAGAGGATAATATGAGTGTGTACATGGAGCCTTTGATTAATGAGTTGTTCCATGCTTGGGATGAAGGGTTATTGACGTCTGACTGAGCCACGGAGACAAACTTTAAAATGCATGTTTGGTACCATTACTCCCTGCATGACTTCCTGGCTTATGGGATATTCAGCGGCTGGTGTGTTCACGGGAAATTTCCATGCCCGGTATGCAAGGAATCTCTGGAGTTCTTTTGGTTGACAAAGGGTGAAAAGTATTCTTCTTTCGACAAACATCGATAATTCCTCCCTCTTGACCACCCATTCAGGCAAGACATCAAGAACTTTCAAAAAGGTGTCAGCGTTGAAGACACTGCACCGCAGATGATGATAGGGGCCGAGGTTTGTGCTCAGTTAGATGCTCTTGTGGTGAATGAAGAAGGTGGTTTTGCGGGGTACATTGTGCACCATGCATGGACACAGAAGTCAGGCTTGTGGAAGCTCCCCTATTTTGAGCACCTCCTTCTTCCACATAACATTGATGTAATGCACACTGAAAAGAATGTCGTCGAGGCACTCTTTGCTACAATCATGGACATTCCTGATAAGACAAAGGACAATGTTAAGGCTAGAGTGGACCAGGAGAGGTTGTGCGATAGACCCAAGCTGGACATGACGCCTCCCAACGGCGGCAAGTCATGGAGGAAGCCTAAGGCCGATTTCGTCCTAATGAGGGCCCAAAGGAAGGAGGTACTGCAATGGTTTCAAACGTTAATGTTCCCTGATGGATATGCAGCGAATTGGAAGAGAGGAGTGAACTTATCTAGCATGCAAATTACTAGGCTCAAAAGTCATGACTACCACATATGGATTGAGCGGCTTCTTCCGGTGATGGTTCATGGCTATGTCCCTGAGCATATATGGAGGGTGCTGGTAGAGTTGAGCAATTACTTCCGCCAGCTCTGTGCTAAGGAGTTATCTCAGACCGTGGTTAAAGAAATGGAAGAAATGACGCCTATGTTGATTTGTAAGTTGGAGAAGATCTTTCAACTCGGCTTCTTCAATCCGATGCAGCATTTGATTTTGCACCTCGCGTATGAGGCACGAATGGGGGGTCTTGTATAGTTCCATTGGTGCTATCCAGTTGAGAGAGATCTAAAGGATCTTAGAACCAAATGTAAAAATAAATGCAAAATTGGAGATGAAGTTTGTAATGTGAAGGACTTGGAATTACTTCAACGATTACATTTAGACAATGACAGTGTTGATGACTCCGAATCGGAGTACGGGATTGATTTTGTTGACAATAGTGATGATGAGACTTATGATCCAACTAATCCCGATCCTGATGACTATTTCTAATACATGTATGATTCGTACTGATATTATTTTGTAATATCATGTTATTTTGTAATTAAGTTCTGTTAATTTTTCACATCTCATTCTAAGTATAATTTGTACATCCGTACTGACAGTTTACTCTTTTATTGCAGGTGATTGTACAAATATGGTGGGTGGTGGTGGTTTGAAGAAGACGGTGAGTTCGTTTTACGGGGTGGTGGCATCCAAAGTCGGTCAAAAGAGTGCGGGACGAGGAGGTGGTGGTGGCTCTAGTGATAGTGGAGGCACGAGTCGTGGGCAGGGTGGAGGCGAGAGTCATGGGAGGGGTGGAGGCACAAGCAGTGGTCAGGGTGGTGGCAAGAGTCGATCGCGGCGTTGAGAGTCGTCACCACCACCTGCTGAGGAGGACGAGTAGGAGGCGGCCCAGGAGGAGGAGGATCAGGAGATGGAGGAGTCGCAGTCGGAGGAGGCGATGGATCAGGATGCAAAGGAGTCGCAGTCGGAGGAGGCGGCGGCAGAGGACGATGGATCGGCGGGGGAAGAGGCAGCGGCAATTGGTGGACCGCCAACTGTTTGGCTGAGAGGTCCCTCGAAACTCCCAAAGCGACCACCTCTTCACAAATGACCGATGATTCGACCTGATGGGGATAAGTAAGTAACATTTTCATGTGTTCATTACTTCTTCCAATTGAAAATTACAATGGAAACTAATTATTTATCTTAATCACTTGGGCAGGGATTGGGAGGTGGTCAGACCAGGTGATCACACACGCCTCGTCAACGGCATCATCGGACTTTTGTGCAAGGAACACTTCCCTGGCTTGGTGCATCATGCGGGTAAACTGGAGCCTACCTGGACATGAGCCCACTACAAGTCCGCCCCTGATGTTCGTGATCTATTGGGCAGGGTTTTCGCCAACAGAGCGGAGCGGATCAAGGCCGAGCTATGGGTGCGTCTTCGTCGCATTACATCGTTTAACACAGGATATTCATTATTGTACATTCTTGAACTAATTACCTCCAATTTGTGTTTGTATGTAGGATTTCTACGCACTTGATGATAGTTGTACACAGGCCGATGCAGATGTCGTGACTGAGAAAGTGGCAAAGGACCACGTGAATGACATGCATTATGAGGCACGCCTTCAGGCTGTCATATCGCACTGGGCTGATGAAGGACATAAGATTAGCAAAACCGAAGCAAGGACCAAGAGCTTGACCCGGGAACAATACTTGGCGGTAAATATAGAGCCAACAGACTGATTTTTTCTGAGATTTAGTACACTCAATTTGATGTCTTATGTCATTTTCTTGATGACGTGTAGGCGATTCCGGGTTGGTGCGCGGGCCTAGACGAGTGCTAGGCAGCCATGGTGGATAGGTGGTGCTCCTCCGATTGGCAGGCCCAACATCTCGCGTGCTGGAGTCGGCGTTTGATGATGGAAGGTGGATCACACCGTCAAGGCAACAGGAGCCTCAGACGCTATGCCCAGAAATATGTATGTGAATTCATTTCTTTATTGTAACACTGCATTCTATATAATTTCAAATCATATTGGTTGTTTTCGTAGTCTGAAGCACATGGTGGCCAGCCTATTAACACGTTCCAGGCATATGCTCTGGCCCGTAAGGGCAAGGCGACGTCCGACGTCTCCTACAACCCAGACGGCCCGCCCTCAGTGTACTGCAATCTGGGCATGCATAAGCGCCTCACCGATTACTCAGCGATGGCAAGAGAGATCCACGGGCTAGAGTTTGATCCGAGCGCCCATGATCTTGACGGTGAAATCGTCATGAGGGTGGGAGGGGGCAGGCAGCACGGGCGGTTATGGATGCGCGACAGCGTGGTCGACACGGCTAGTACTCTTACTCTTGCCGAGATTCGAGCGAGGAGCACGGGGTCAAGCCCGGCCATACGGTCACGCCCGACACCTACACAGTCCCAGATGGCGGCACTACAGGTTATTTCGGTTTCACTCGTCATCCATTGATTCTTACAAATGTTTGATTTGCATTGTATCATTGGGATACAATTAATAATGTAGGCCCAGCTAGACAAAGAAAGGCGGCTACGGGAGGAGATGCTACAGTGCACTTCAGCCCAACTAATGGAGGTACAACGGCAGAACAGTCCAAATTTATTGGAGGTACAATGGCGCAACGAGGCCTAGATGGAGCAGTTCTATCAATACATATAGACTCTGTCTCAGAACATGGGTCAGCCTCCGCCTCCACCAATGATGGTACCGCCTCTACCAGTTGTTATGGTCACTCCGCCGCCAGCTCTTATGGGCACTCCTGTGAGTCACCTGAGAACATTGCAGTTTCCTTTCATATGGCATAACATTATAGTTTCATTTCACATTCATTCTTCTTACTATTATGCAGTATACCTCGTCGGCATCGAATATTGGGCCTCAGGATATGGATTTGTCGCCGCCGCACCGTAGGCCACCAACTATGTAAGCACCCTAAATCGATTTGTGGTTCTGGATGTTGTGTACTTATCGCTCCGAAGTTAAATTATTGTTCCGGATGATTGTTGTGATATATTTGTCTGTGATGGTTCTTGTGATATTGAGGTGACATATTGTGGTCCTGTGATGCTTCGTGTGATATATATGTTGTGCCTGTGAAGAATATTGTGTTATGTCTGTGATGATGATTGTCGAATGTCTGTGATGATGATTGTGGAATGTCTATGATGATGATTGTGGAATACCTGTGATGATTGTGAAATGTCTGTGATAATTATGTATTTATGATAATTGACGGAAAGGATTAATACAATAGGGTATCAGGATGCATGTTTGCCTAGTGTAGCACTAGGCAAAGAGGGGTTTGCCTAGTGCAACACTAGGCAAAGAAGGGTTTTGCCTAGTGCTACCATTTTTTGCCTAGTGCTACCATAGATTTGCCGAGTGTCTGGCACTAGGCAAAGAAGTAAAGTTTGCCGAGTGCCATGCACTAGGCAAAAAAATGTTTATCGAGTGTCGTGCACTAGGCAAACACAAAAGTTTGCCTAGTGTTAGGCACTAGGCAAAGTTTTTGTTTGCACTAGGCAAAGCCTTTGCCGAGTGCCCGCATCTTGACACTCGGTAAACACTCCTTTGCCGATAGCCCCTTTGTCGAGTGCTACACTCAACAAACCCTTTTCCGAGTGTATCAGAGGCTTTGCCTAATGTCCTGGACACTAGGCAAACCTATGGATTCCGGTAGTATTTTGCTAGCTCGTGATCATTATTGTTTTAGTGAAAGTTGTTTCTGAAAGATGGTTCTTTGAGAATCAAACCAATCTTGATCTATTAATATTATTGAGTACTGTTGAGGGCTTAGACCCCAAATTGTAGGTTTATGTGAAATCAATAATTCTATTACTCCGTCCAATCATGATGTTTAGATATAAGAGTGACTCGGACATTGAAAATTTTAACCACCAATAATTTCTTAAATACTTTATTTTTAAAAATGGTTTACATGGATTTGCGTTGAGAAATGAATAATATCATAAACTCATTAACTTTTATAAACTTGAATTCTAATGTAAAATTCATAGTCAATGTTTCAAACTTTTAATGAGGAACAGTAATCCAAAAAAATTTCTTGTACTAAATATAACTTAATGCAAGATGAAGATCGCTGCCTGAATCATTGCAAAATCATTTTCTTGTACCAAAAATATCTATACATGACTGGATCGGATGAAGCCTACTAGAAACATGCATACATTTAGTAAAAAACCATGCTTAGTTGGGTTGGTATAAGTGTCTTAAGCAATCTTTAAACTATTTATTCTTAAATTACTTATCTAATCTATGATCTAATTGCATCGTTACATTCATTGCAATTAAATCTTTAGAACAAGACCACACATGGTTATATTTTGATGAAAAGAATATTTAGCTTTTTATGGATTTTTAAAATGTTACACATGTTTTATGTGAATGTTTCAACTAGTATTCGTATGATGTTTTACTAGTTAATTTGTAAATGTTGCAACCTGTGTTCCTAGAATGTTTCAACAAATATTTTGTAGTGTTTCAACGGTTACAGTTTAATATTCCTATGTGATATAAAAATAGTTCAACAATATCACGTTTTTTCAAATATATTGTATCTCTCATATGACTTTTTGTTTTGTTTGTTGGGACTCTCAATGTTTCAATGTTTCATATAGGTGGTTACTAGTGTTGCAGTTGGTATTTTTAAATGTTGCATTTCTTTGAAACACTTTATGCAGTAACTGAAACAAATTTTTTAAAGGAGTAAAATAATGTTCGATTTTTATTAAAATATAATTATGTGATACTTTTTATAAAGATTTAATTGTAATTTAAAAGAAAAAATATTTGAAGAAGAAAGAAAAAGGTGTAGCGAGATTAAAAATTACGTGGATATGCTGGCTAAACATGACATGACACGCATGTATAGAGTACCGTGAATAAGAAAATGAGAGAAGTATTTAGAGGGAAGTTATACTCAATGACAAAGTAGTATATAGGAGATGAGGTGGACGTCCGGCTCAAGGTATTGTCCAAGTTAACTCATGTGCCTTGGTAGACTTCACAGGATACAAAACACATGCATAACTAGTACATAAAAAAACACACATAATCATTTTCTCTGAGGTACTTTACTCATTCGTGCTCACTGTACATTGACAATCAAGCCTGATAACAAAATTTTAATAACCATCATACATGAAATAGTCAGATTGTCAGTACACTCTTCAAACATTAGCTCCAAATGAGTTGTCAACTTACATTTTAAGTAAGAGGGAGTATAAGCTTATTATAATAAAAAAATTGATAGTTAAGTTTTAGGGCTTATTTGGTAGAAAAAATATAGGAATAGAGAAAATATAGTAATAGGGTTGGACTATATACGTGTGAATGTGGTGTTTGCAACATCGGAATTGAAGAATATATGATTTCTAAAATAAATAGTAATCTCAATTGGTTTTTTAGATTAAATCGTACATATTATATCACACCTCACCCACTGACAATGGGCCATTGAACCACTGACAATTAATGGAGATCACTTCCTTGTTATTAGTGCACAGGATTTCTTCCAAAGAGGTTGGATTGTTTTTTTCTTTGAAAACATGGGGAGTAAATAGTGTTCCTATGGCGTTTGAAAGAGCAAATCCTTCAAACCAAATGCATGCCGTAGCCAATCCTAGCGAATCCCAAATCCTTTATTGTTCTTCTGTTTCAAATGATCCCTAGTTTTTTTTACTAAATTATGTCCTAAACATAAACATTTATTATCGAACGAATTAGTACTATACGGAGAAGAAGTAAAAAAACAAACAAGTAATCATTTTCTTCGAAGTACTTTACTCATGCTGTATCTTACTCACCGTTGACAATCAACCCAATTATAATCATGAATGTGAAAGTCAGATAGTCTGGGTAATACTCTCTTCGTTTCGTTTCAAAATGTATAGCATATAATTTAATTTGTTTATTAGCATAAAATTTTGATCAACAATATCTCTCAATATCGAATATTTAATGTATGTAATATAAAAGAATAGTTATAAGTAACGGTTTGAATACATAAATTAAACTTTATGTCACAAAAATTATATCTAATAGAGTAATTGTGCTGAAGCCTTTTTCTAAGGAAAGAAAATACGGTTTATATTTTAAAATGGAGAGAGTATATATCAGCCTCTAATGATATCTCCCGTAGAGAACTTGTTTTAAATATGTACAGTGAACACAAGTTAACTTTGACCATAAAAATCATTTAAAATATATAGGTTTGAGTTACATAAAAATTGTTTTTTACTGAAACCACTGCAGGAAAGACGAGGCCCACAGTTAATATATTAATAACCAGAAAAAGTTTCACGGTAAAAAGAAAGAAAGGAATTAATTAATTACAATCCTGCTAGATAAGTTGAAACTTACACATACAGCTTCGTCATAACAAGACCTCCCATGATACTACAACGTTTTTAATTTAGGGTAAAGAATGAGGTAGTTAAAGGTATGTAATGTTGACGTTCAAAAGGGCCAAAAGGATTTTTTTTAAAAAAAAGATAGCAGGAAGCAGTTAGCTACAATCCACAATCAAGTTAATCATTATTTCTCTCAATATGCATAATTAATCTAGTATTTTCTCTTAAAAATGCATAATCTAGTTTTACTATACATCATGCTATAATGAAGTGAAAGCAAAAGAATAGGCTACCAAGCCAAAAAAAAAAAGCATCATTATGCCTCGTCGGTCTCTTTGTGTAGAAAGATCAGGTAGCCAAGGTCAGCTAAGTTAGGTTGTTGATGGACCGTGCAGTTGAAACAACAGCCGCAATGGACATCTTATTTTCCATCAATAAAAAAGTTGGCCCATTCTCTATTTCCCCATTGTTTTTTCAGTATATATCACGCGGGATAAGTTTGGTTGGAGGGAGTTTTAAGGAGGAATTAGAAGTTTAGAGAAATGTGGCTGGTAATTATTTTGTTTGGTTAAAGGACACGGGAGTTTTGGTAGGATAAAGATGGGAAATTAAGGTAGGAACTCTTTGCTTTTTACTACCTAGATACGGGAGGGAATTCTTTACGTCATCTGACCAAATCTTAGTCATTCATTTTTACTTAAAATTCAGGACATGTTTGGATCCCTGTAATATTTGGCCCGGGAAAACAATGTTTGCATCCCTGTAATATTTGGCCCGGGAAAGCAATGCCAGAGTAGCAGGGTTTTTTTTTTGCCGGGTTGGCCGTAAAACCGGTCAACCAATTTCATTAAGAGATTAAAGAAAGTTTTTAAATTGTGTTACAACGACGATATCTTGTCGGATTTAAGACTAACTTACGTTAGCTTAAGAAACAATCTGAAAAAACAGAGTAGCAGTTTTGGCTATAGCCTACAGCGGCAAGAGCATTCATTTGGTTTCATGGCAGTTCATTGCTTGCCGCTGGAGGAGAGCCGATTTGGCTCCCCCTGATAGGCAAGGATTCTGAGGTAATTGTTTGCTAGCTTGCTCTTGAAAGCTAGGATTTTTTTGCCAAATGCCTCTCCTAGCTTACCAAGACTAGAACGTAACTTTCCTTGCTCATGATCAAACACACCCTAGACTCCACCTAAACTCCTTGTCAATTCCTATCACCTCTACTTACAATTAAAAAATCAAATTCTAATATCACCATCAATTCGCTTGTGTAAACTCCTAATCCTCTCTTCCAAATTGCCAAACTTCTAGAGCCAACGTGTTAGCGAAACATCATGGATAAAATAAGAGATCAGTGGCAAACAAAGAATCATCTCCCAAGGCAATTAATTGGTGCAATTTTACATGTATAACCAAAAATTTTGTAGAGGATATCAAAAATATTGCTATGGGTAAAAAAATGAGTAAGTGAAAGGTGGCAAATGTAAGGGCACTATGATTTAATAGAGCGTGTTAGACAGAATGTTGGGTTATCAACTACCACTGTGGCATGGAGGACCTTTAGAGGCAGCCTATTTGAGGCGGATTGGGTTGGTAGCCTCAATTCCAAATTTTGGGCGGCTAAGATATAGCAGTTTTTAGGTGTATACGCAACAAAGATCGCAATTAGAGTTGGGTGCGAGGCCTGACTTTGGACTGGCACAATTCACCTCAGATTTTTAAAGATTTTTAAAGATGATATTCACCAGTAGAGAAATCATCTTTAATACTGGTTAAAAACTTCATTAATCCTGATTATAGCAACCGTGACCAGAAAATCGAAAGATCTCGATCTTTTAGTACCGGTTGAAAGAACCGGTACTAAATATGCATATCAAGTCAAAAAAAATATGTGAGATGTGGAATTCAAACTTAAGATCTCTCACCTCAGCCCTCATACGCGTTACCATCCCACCTACTTTACACATCTAACTTGAATGGAGATGTTTTTCTTTTGAACTAACTCAGTAGACATCTTTAGTACTAGTTGATAACACTAACCGATACTAAAAATATCTTTAGTATGAGTTGGTGTTACCAACCGGTACTAAAAGTAACATCAATCGGGACTAAAGATCTACCAACATTAGTCTCGGTTGGTGCTACCAACCGATACTAAAGATGTATTTTTAATACAGATTGATAACACCAATCGGACTAAAGATGTTTATAGAAACTTGGGCTTTTAGAATCGGTACTAAAGAGCTTTAGTACTGGTTCTTAATACATTCGAGATATTTGTGTGTTTGGGGCATTGGATAAAAGATGAGTTTTCTAGTAGTGATCGAAGCCTTGGATGCCATCCCTTTGCAAATTCTTCACTTGTTTGTTATTATTGTTTAGGTTGAACTGACAACAACATTACACAAAGATCAATCACTACTACAAAATAGCCATTCATAACGAGTTATCTCTAATGGTGGTTTGAGCATAACCATTTGAGATCATATGATCACTAATGTTGATCTCATCTCCATCGGGCAACAATTATGAACTGATAGGGCATTGGTTTGTAACTACGTGCTACCTATTAGAGATGACTTCACATTTTCAAATGGTTCATACAATAAGAACCTTTATAGATATCACCTCGCTGGTACTTCGTGCGTTTGGTTCAATGGATGGGATGGGTTGGGTTGGGTTGAACCTATTTTTCAGGGTGTTTGGTTTTGGAGACACATAGGATGGAATGGTCCTGACAAGGAATATTCTCCCAAGATCCGGGTTGGCCTTGTCCCTGGTGGACTAATCCAATCCATTTTTTTCTCTGTTGTCATGTGTGCCATTCCTTAAAAAATAGAAACATCCCATTCTTCATGCCAAACAGATAGATGGGATCATCCCATCCCAAAACAAGAATGAGTCCAATGTTTGTGGTATGCCCTAGAGGTAACAAGGAGATATTGGATATCATGATCGATGTTTATGTATAAATGAATAAAGTGTTATTTAGTTCCATGAAATAGACATCTTGTATTGATCAATAAGTACATGACTTATTTATGAGACTCTTTATGCATGAATCTATTTCTAAATTATCCCTGATCATATATCATATTATTGGAACAAATATGACTCTAAGATCGGCATGTTTATTGATTGATGATCATGTCTCATAGATCATGGGTATGGAGATACCAAATCAATAAACATGGACACATGTGTTAGAGAACACATTGTTGGATAGGCCCATCATGAGACACTACAGGAATTAATGTGCCATTAGTTGGTCTCAAGTAGTATTGGTGAAAAGTCCTTAGACCTAAGATCATCATAGATTTCAACATGTGTAGTAGCCTACTTTGGGACTACCAAACGCTATTCCGTAACTGGGTAGTTATAAAAGTAGTTTTCGGGTTTGCTATGAAACATGAAGTGGGATGTGAGTGATCAAGATGGAATTTGCCCCTCCTTTGGAGAGATATCTCTGGACCCCTCGAGGTAATGGATTATGGAAATGCATGGCCATGCTAAGATGATTGAGGAGTCAATCAACAGACAGATAATCCAATACGGTTCGAGTGAATGGTTAAGCTATTGAAGGGTTGGCACACATCTTACCTATAGCTTAATTGGTATCGTGAGGCAAAGGAATTTGTGTACACATTACAGGTTCAGAGCCAATATTATATTCTTGTATGCTATGGTGTCAATATGTGCTGCTAGGCGTCGCTGTTGACAAATCGGCTGAGTTAGACTCGAGCCGAAACCAAGTATAACCTACAGGGTCGCACGCTTAAGGGGATAGAATAGATATTCGCGTTGAACTCGGATACGGCTCGATCAGATAGGGATCCGATCGGATAGAGTCCGGTCGGCCAACTCTATGAGATTCGGATAGGATCCAATTCAAAATAGAGTCCCGATGGGCCTCTAGGCCCAACCGACAACTCTATATAAAGGGGTGAGGGGTGGAGAGCTGCTGCATGCAATTGGAACCGAATCAATCTGATCACGCGTGTCTTCAGAAGTCGGCGAGATCAATCTCCACGGAAACCCCCCTTCCGAGCCAAACCTTAGCCTTGCATCTTGTGCTAGCACACGGGTGTTCGGCGTTACGTCCCGGACGTGTGGATACCGGTAGAGGCGCGCTACGTTGCGGTGCTATTCGTCGGCTACGAATCGGCTATGGTGGAATCGAGGCTGCGGTCGGGCGCATCAGAGCGAGGCGCGCGAGCGTGGTCGGACGACTCGGCGAATCGGCTACTTGGTGAATCGACGGATTGGTGAATCGGTTGTTCCCGGGAATGGTTGTCGGCTTGTGGGAATCGGCGCTCGGTGGTCGAGGTTGTCATCGGCCAGCAACATTCCGGATCGGATAGCTCTGATTGGCTATTTCCACTGCATACACCAATCGGTAACGATCTATCGACCCTTACTTGCAAGTGTTCCTGGTTTGCGCGGTAGAAAATTTTTGTTGTTAGCTATCATAGCTTCCGCGTAACCCTTCAGTGGTATCAGAGCTAATCTTGCGCGTAACCCTTCAGTGGTATCAGAGCTAATCTTGCTTAGTTCGGGTTTTAGATTGGATCTAAAACAAGTTTTGCACACGGGTTGATTAGATCAATCGGTTTTAGGGATCTGTTGAGGAGAATAGATGGTAATTGCGTTCCTTGATAGTGTATCGGAACGACGTAATGTGATTACGTCGAAGCAATATCCATAGAACTCGGTTTGAGTCGGTTTCGGGATAGCGTTCATTGATAGTGTATCGAAACGGTATAATGTGTTTATACCGAAACTATCTCGTAGTCCGATCTTGTTTGATGCCTCGCGTCTACACAAACCATCTCCCTTGATAGTGTATCGGGACGACATAATGTGATTATGCCAATATGGTTTCTGTAAGTGATTTCATAGATTGGATCTATGAAATTCGTGTGGTGTTCTGGGCGCTGCTCGGAAGCCCGCGAGGGGGCGGCTTCCCCCTCGACCCCCCCACTCGCTAACCGGCTAGCGGGACCGCCGTGTGCGTCCCCCCTTATAGGTCGTCTCGATACCGTATCTCTGCGATAGGTAGAAAACGTTCTACGCCTAACTTGTTTTTGCAGAGAATGCTTTGAGATGGCATGGCCCTATTGTATGTATGAGATGCATGTGATGCATGTAATATTCTTTCATATGTGCAATCCCTGTAATATTCTTTCATACGTGCAATGCTTGTAATATTCTTTCACGACCTACGAGTCGATGTAATCTTCAATTAGAGCTTCTATAGTAGTAGCTTAGTTTGAAGAAATCAAGCATCATGCACATTGGAAGATGGTGCCGAAGATGGAGATCCTCTACACCGACATGGAGATGGAGATCACCATGTGAAGGGGGCCATACTATTTCATGCTATTCTACCTGCTTTCATATATGTGATATGTTTGTTTGATAGGATAGCATCCCTCACAATATTAAGTAGTAATGATGCCCTTCCAAATGTTGCACCCGTCACCGTTATGCTCGTCAATGGTGGGTCCTGCCAAAGCAGAGTGCGATTCTCTATCATAACACGAGGGGTATATGTCGGACATATACAACGGAACATTTGGTTGACTTAACAAGGCTATCAAAATAGTTTTGGGCCTTGGGGCATAGGTTGGGGCCGGGGCATGGAGATGCCACACCAACAACAAGAGTCACATAGAGATGTGATTAGCAAGGAGTTGCTTACCGATGTTATTAATCTTCTAGCAGTGATGCCAAAGCTCACTAGAAATTAACTAACATGTGGATCTTGACCCAATACGTAACCTAGAGGGAAGGTGTAAAATACGTAATGGGAGTCTAATGTTAAATTGTTTAACAATAGACATAGCATAAACATTGTGCTAAACTTTGTTTTTCTGTTGAAGAATAAATGGCGACTAATACTACACCCAGTACCTTTAATTTGCGATCTATTCTCAAAAAGGAAAAATTAAACGGAACAAACTTTATGGATTGGTATCGCAACTTGAGAATTGTTCTCAAGCAAGAGCGTAAGAGTACGTTCTTGAAGTACCCTATTCGGAGGATTTGCCTAATAATGCCACTGTAACTGCACGGAGAGCTTACGAGAAGCACACTAATGATACCCTAGATATAAGCTGTCTCATGCTTGCTACAATGTCCACCGAGCTTCAGAAACAATATGAGAGCAACGATGCTCACACTATTATTCAGGGACTGCGTGGCATGTTTGAGAACCAAGCTCGGGCCGAGAGGTTCAACACCTCGAAGTCCTTGTTTGCGTGCAGGCTTGTTGAGGGGAATCCCGTCAGTCCGCATGTGATAAAGATGATTGGCTATATCGAGAGTCCGAAAAACTAGGTTTTCCTCTTAGCCAAGAGTTGGCTACGACGTGATTCTTCGGCCGCTCCCTTCGAGCTTCAAGCCATTCATATTGAATTATCACATGAACAGTATGGATAAGACCTTGGCTGAATTGCATGGGATGCTAAAGACAAGTGAGGAGAGTATCCAGAAAAACGGTCATCATGTGATGATGATGCGAAGGCTAAGCGCAAACCACCTATCAAGAAACTTTGCACCAAGACTAAGCTAACTCCCGATGAGATCGCGAGTGCCTCCAATGCAAAGAAGGGCAAGAAGGGGTCGGCGGCATCAGATGCCGTTTGCTTCTATTGCAAGGAGACAGGCCACTGGAAAAGGAACTGCAAGAAGTACATGGAGGATCTCAAAAAGAAGCAAAGTACGACTTCTGCTTCAGGTATTAATGTTATAGACATTAATCTTGCTACTTCACCTACCGACTCTTGGGTATTTGATACCGGATCGTAGCTCATATTTGCAAATCGTTGCAGAAAATGAGAAGAAGTAGATGATTAAAAGGGGCGAGGTGAACCTACGCGTCGGCAATGGAGCAAGCATTGCTACGATTGCTGTCGGCACGATACCACTTCATCTACCTTTAGGATTAGTTTTGGAATTAAATAATTGTTATTGTGTTCCAACACTATGTCAAAACGTTATTTTCGCTTCATGTTTGCAAGCGGAAGGATATGATTTTAGATCAATGGACAATGGTTGTTCAATATATCTTAGAGATATGTTCTATTTTCATGCTCCATTGGTGAATGGATTATACGTTTTGAATCTTGAAGCGTCTCCCATCTATAACATTAATACAGAAAGGCAACTCTCTAATGATACAAACCCCACGTTTATCTGGCATTGTCGCTTAGGCCATATAAATAAGAAACGCATGGAGAAGCTCCATAAGGATGGATTGCTTCACTCTTTTGATTTTGAATCATTTGAGACATGTGAGTCTTGTTTACTTGGTAAGATGACAAAGGCACCTTTCACGGGACACAATGAGAGAGCAAGTAACTTATTGGCACTCGTACATACTGATGTATGTGGACCAATGAGCTCAATGGTCAGAGGTGGTTATCAGTACTTCATTATCTTTACCGATGACTTTAGTAGATATGGTTATATCTACTTAATGAGGCATAAGTCCGAATCCTTTGAAAAGTTTAAATAATTCCGAATGAAGTACGAGAATCATTTAGGGAAAACAATCAAGTTTCTACGATCGATCGTGGAGGGAATACTTGAGCCAAGAGTTTGGTAATCATCGAAAGATTGTGGAATTGTTCCACAGTTGACTCCGCCAGGAACTCCACAATGGAATGGAGTGTCCGAACGGAGAAATCGCACCTTGTTGGACATGGTGTGGTCGATGATGAGCCAAAGTGATATTCCGTTATTCTTACGGAGATATGCTCTTGAAAGCAGTGCGCTCACACTAAATAGAGTTCCATCTAAGTCGGTTGAAAAGACACCATATGAGATATAGACAGCAAGCAACCCCTAGTTTGTCTTTTCTAAAAATTTGAGGATGTGAGGCTTATGTAAAACGTTTACAGTCCGACAAGCTCACACCCAAATCGACAAGTGCTTCTTTGTGGGATATCCTAAGGAAACTAAGGGATATTACTTTTATAATCGGGAACAAGGCAAAGTGTTTGTCGCCCGACACGGTGTTTTCTTGGAGAAAGAGTTTCTTTCAAGAAGGGTTAGTGGGAGCAGGGTGCATCTTGAAGAAGTTTAAGAAACACCGAGAAAATGTTTCGGCGACCATAGAACCACACACGGGAGGAGCAAAGTGTTGCGCCACCGGTTGTAGATACACCACCCCACGGAGTGCGAAACATCATGTCGTGCGCCCGACAGTACAGGTGCGGAACAACATGATATATTGTTGTTGGACAACGATGAGCCTAAGACCTATGAGGAAGCGATGGTGGGACCCGATTCCAACAAGTGGCTTGGAGCCATGAAATCCGAAATAGAATCCATGTATGACAATCAAGTTTGGAACTTGGTTGATCCACCTGATGGTGTCAAAACCATTGAGTGCAAATGGGTTTTTAAGAAAAAGGCCGATATGGATGGAAATGTTCACATCTATAAGGCGCGATTGGTGGCGAAAGGTTTTAAACAGATTCAAGGTGTTGATTATGATGAAACCTTCTCGCCCGTCGCAATGCTTAAATCTATTCGGATTATCCTAGCGATTGCTGCATATTTCGATTATGAGATATGGCGAGATGGATGTCAAAACGGCTTTTCTAAATGAAACCTAAGCGAGGATGTATACATGATACAACTCGAGGGTTTTGTCAATCCACAATCGCCCGGAAAGATATGCAATCTACGAAATTCATTTATGGATTGAAGCAAGCATCTCGGAGTTGGAATATTCGTCTTGATGAAGTAATCAAAGGGTTTGGTTTCATCAAAAACGAAGAGGAGGCCTGTGTTTACAAAAGGTCGTGGGAGCGCAATTGTATTTCTAATCGTATATGTGGATGACATATTGTTGATTGGAAATAATATCCCTATGCTAGAATTCGTCAAGTCTTCATTGAAAAATAGTTTTTTCATGAAAGACTTAGGAGAGGCAAATACATATTGGGCATTCGGATCTATAAAGATAGATCCAAGAGGCTAATTAGATTAAGCCAAAGTACATACATTGACAAGGTGTTAAAAATGTTCAACATGCATGATTCCAAGAAACGTTTCTTGCCCATGTCACATGGCATTAATCTTAGCAAGAATCGGTGTCCTCGGACACATGATGAGCGGAATAAGATGGGTATGGTTCCATATGCTTCGGCAATTGGATTCATCAAGTATGCCATGCTTTGTACACGTCCAGATGTCTCGTACGCTTTGAGTGCTACGAGCGAATACCGATCGAGATCCAGTGAAGGTCACTAGATGCCGTAAAGAATATCCTTAAGTACTTGAGAAGAAATAAGGATATGTTCCTAGTCTATGGAGGTGAAGAAGAGCTCATTGTAAGTGGTTACACCGATGCTAGATTTCAAACATATAAGGATGATTATAGATCGCAATCTAGGTTCGTGTTCACGCTGAAGGAGGCGATCGTGAAAGAGTTCCAAGCAAGATACCGTTGCTGACTCTACAACGGAGGCCGAGTACATTGCCGTCACACATGTGAAGATGCAAAGTAGGTTGTTTGGATCAAGAAATTCGTTTCTGAGCTTGGTGTGATGACTAGTACGACTGGTCCCATTGCGCAAGCCAAGGAGCCGATGTCACATCGAAGTCCAAACACATACTTCGGTGATATCATCTCATCTGCGAGATAGTGGACAAGAGGTGATGTCAAGATATGCAAAGTGCACACGGATCTCAACATAGCCGATCCGCTGACAAAACCTCTCCCTCAGCCGAAACATGAGGCGCACACAAGAGC
Source organism: Oryza australiensis (assembly GCA_019925245.2). Lineage (NCBI taxonomy): Eukaryota > Viridiplantae > Streptophyta > Magnoliopsida > Poales > Poaceae > Oryza > Oryza australiensis. Next base: position 74,697 of record JAIFGZ020000662.1, read on the forward strand.
AATGGGTATTAGATACTTACATGATTGACTCTAGTGCAAGTGGGAGATTGTTAGTGATATGCCCTAGAGGCAACAAGGAGATATTGGATATCATGGTCAATGTTTATGTATAAATGAATAAAGTGTTATTCAGTTCCATGAAATAGAGATCTTGTATTGATCAATACGTACGTGACTTATTTATGAGACTCTTTATGCATGAATCTATTTCTAAATGATCCTCGATCACATGTCATATTATTGGAACAAATATGACTCTAAGATCAGCATGTTTATTGATTGACGATCATGTCTCATAGATCATGGGTATGGAGATACCAAATCAATAAACATGGACACATGTGTTAGAGAACACATTGTTGGATAGACCCACCATGAGACACTAGAGGAATTAATGTGCCATTAGTTGGTCTCAAGTAGTGTTGGTGCAAAGTCTTTAGACCTGAGATCATCATGGATTCCAACATGTGTAGTAGCCTACTTTGGGACTACCAAACGCTATTTCGTAACTGGGTAGTTATAAAAGTAGTTTTTCGGTTTGCTATGAAACATGGAGTGGGATGTGAGTGATCAAGATGGAGTTTGCCCCTTCTTTGAAGAGATATCTCTGGGCCCTGGAGGTAATGGATTATGGAAATGCATGGCCATGCTAAGTTGATTGAGGAGTCAATCAACAGACAGATAATCCAATACGGTTCGAGTGAATGGTTAAGCTATTGAAGTGATGGCACACATCTTGCCTATAGCTTAATTGGTATCGTGAGGCAAAGGGATTTGTATACACATTACAGGTTCAGAGCCGATATTATATTCTTGTATGCTATGATGTCAATATGTGCTGCTAGGCGTCGCTGTTGACAAATCGGCTGAGTTAGACTCGAGCCAAAACCATGTATACCTGAACCTACAGGGTCGCACGCTTAAGGGGATAGAATAGATATTCGAGTTGAACTCGGATACGACTCGATCAGATAAGGATCCGATCGGATAGAGTCTTATGGGCTTACGAAGTCCGGTCGGCTAACTCTATGAGATTCGGTTAGGATCCGATTCAAAATAGAGTCCCGATGGGCCTCTAGGCCCAACCGACAACTCTACATAAGGGGGTGAGGGGTGGAGAGCTGTTGCATGCAATTGGAACCGAATCAATCTGATCACGCGTGTCTTCAGAAGTCGGCGAGATCAATCTCCACGGAAACCCTCCCCACTTTCGAGCCAAAACTTAGCCTTGCATCTTGTGCTAGCACATGGGTGTTCGGCGTTGTCCCCGAACATGTGGATACCGGTAGAGGCGCTGCTACATTGCGGTCTTGTTCGTCGGCTACGAATCGGCTATGGTGGAATCGGCTGCGGTTGGGCGCATCGGAGCGAGGCGCGTGAGCGTGGTCGGACGACTCGTCAAATCGGCTACTCGGTGAATCGGCTGATTGGTGAATCGGCTGTTCCCAGGAATCGGCTGTCGGCTTGCGAGAATCGGCTGTCGGCAATTCAGCTGTCATCGGCCAGCACTGTTCCGGATCGGATAGCTCCTGATTGGCTATTTCCGCTGCATACACCAATCAGTAACGATCTATCGACCCTTACTTGCAAGTGTTCTTGGTTTGCGCGGTAGAAAATTTTTGTTGTTAGCTATCGTAGCTTCCGCGTAACCCTTCATCCAACTCATGCCACCTTATCCCAAAACCAAACACATGCTACGGGACTTAGATTTTGTCCATCATCGAGGCTATATGTTGTCCTAGTGCTTCCCTTACGCTCTTTCGATTGATCCCCTCTCCTACTTTGCCGCTACTCCGTCCTCATTTGGTCTATCCCAGCTTTCCTCATGGTGTCCTTACCCGATCGCTGCCACATCTGCCCCTCTCTCTTCTTCTAAAATGCCCCACCCTTCGCCTTTACCATGGTCCTCTTTTGCCCCCAGTTCTCCCTGTTGCCACCATGACCTCATGCCACAAAATCTGGCCTTCCACTAGGTTGGGGACGGTAAGATCCGATGCCTCCTAACATTAATGCGGTAGCCGGATCTTGCCACCCTAACCTCCACTGCCCACCTTCATCACTCGCTGCTGTGTTACCCTATTGAGGAACAATGACTTCTCCTCATCCCGCTACTTTGGCACTAGTGGACAAAGACCTGCTAAAGCTCATGTGCACGGCATTACAGATGCCAACCATGGCCATGAAGGTAATGGACCCATACTTTTACATACCTTTGTGTCACTTTGGACGACCCCTCTACCAAAGCTTTTACTTTGGGACCTTTCTTCATGTGGTGTTCGACTCATGGGTGCCCCATCAGCATGCTTTTGTGATGTTGTGTTGGGACTCCGAGTGATGTCATCAACCCCAAGTATGTCACCCAACAATGTAAAAAAATGAATATATAGTATTCAATTCATTTAAGAGTATTCTCCCTCTATGTCAATTTTGTAGCTTTTAATGACATATTATGAAAGAAATTACAATTAACTTTTATGAAAAAGGATAAATTTGATTCATACCATTGCAAATTGTCATATTAAAAAACACCATTACTATTCGTGAAACAGATTATATGCCACTTCCATCCAATTTTGTCATTGTAGTCAATTTCTATCTCGTTATCCTCGTCTTGCCGCAGGGAGGATCAAAGCATGAGGATGTGATGGTGGCGATGGCGAGAACAATGTACGCAGATCTAGAAAAGCACTTTGTCCAAGAGCAGTGATTAAGGGAAGGAGAAGAATTACATAGAGATTGGAGAGAAGAGGAGAGGAAGGCTTGCATTGACCAAGGTGCTCCTCCTTGCGGCAGTGGATCCAAGGGCTCTAGGTGGAAGGCACGCTCCGACGCAGCCGAGGATGGATTTTGTGGCACAGAGAGCCGTCCCCTCACCTGTGTCGTCACAAGGCCCTCCCTGACTGCCACCTCAACTTCGACGGCATGATCTGTCGTGGAGTCGTCATTGGATTCATGGATGCCCAGATTCAACTCCTGATGGCCTGATGGTGAAGGTGGCGACTGTTGGAGGTTGCGAACCACGAGGTGAGGCACACTCCAATGCGTCGGCTCTCCTTCGAGAGATGGCAAGGGCCTTTGGTGACGGCGACAAGCGGTGGTGGGGCTCTCCTTTTGTCGTGCCCTCTTCATGCCAACCACACACTGCCCCTCCATGCCGACTACGCAGTGCCACCGACCCTACAACCCGATCGGTGGCCCCGCCACGTCGGACTTGCGACCCTAGAGCTCGCCAACCAGTCTCTGCATGGTCAACTTGAGAAAGAAGAAAAAGGAAAGAAGGAAGAAAGAAAATATGATGGAAAGGCGGACGGCGGTGATATGGTTCGAATTTTAGAAAAGTTCAATGGCACCTAGGCAGTTTCACGAATACTAATGACATTTTGTAAGGGACTGCTATACAACATAATCCCATTCGGACGTGATGATACCAGTTAGGTATTAGGTTATGATACCTTTGAGATATGATGTCCTGATACCTATCTGATATCAGGTGATACCTAGATGGTATCATGCGATTCCTACCGTGTATCGGGTGATACTTATAAGTATTAGCCGACACCCGTAGGTACCGAGATATGGATACCACCCGATACTCGTTGATACTAGAGCAATACCTACCAAATATGAGATGATTCCTACTAGATATCACGATATCGATGGCAACTATATAAGTTGGTTGTCGGCTTTCGCCCATTGATGCACTCTCCACCTAGAAGACCACACAAGCCATGGCTCCCTCTCCTCCATTTGCTCCCCCATGAACGCCCTCCACTCCACCTCTACAACATCGTCAAGCCAAGCCTAATTCCACAATGATGGCGGTGGAGCCGCACCAATGCCGCACGTCAATGCCGGTAGTGTCGCTCGTGGCGGCCCGAGGCGCCATGCCGCGTCTGAGGAGGCGGTGGCACCTACATCCAGGAGCGGTTTGGACTGTCTAGACCAATGGTACCGATGGCTCGGTTTGCGACCTTGACCGCGCAAGCCGCATGGGAAGATGGTGTTGGGCCTTCATGTCGTCGTGTGGTTCGACGACGATGAGTGGCGCTTGGTGGACGACGCGTGCCCATACCGCCTTGCGCCGCTCTCCGAGGGACGCATCGACGACAAGGGTCGTCTCTAGCGCTTACCATGGCCCATGCTTTCACGCCCGCCGCGCTTGCGGTTCATCGATACCTCCGTCGTCCATGCCTCACACTGAGCTCGCCGCCGCGGCCGTGTCCTCCTCTTACCGAGCAGTCCTCTTCCCTAGCCCGTAGAGGTCCACGCCGTGGCCACCTCCTTCTCGTTGCTCAACTCTCTTCTCCTCGCAACTTACCTTGGATAGGCAGGGACCACGTCGACCGGCGGTGGCATAGGCTCCTCTGGGCCGATTGGGCTACAACAACACCCATGCTCTTGTGGATAAGAGAGAGAGGGTAGAATGGATAAGCTAGAAGGAGAGAGAATTGGTGGGTCAGTATTGGTTGGTCGCTGGCCTATCATGTTCATCACGCTTGGGACAGGATCTCATCCAATAGCATTTCTTTTTGCTAATATGACAAATTTACATTGACATGAATCGATTTTTTAATAAAAAAACTACCCTTAATACAGTGAGGTACGATATATATCAATGTAACCAAGATCTCCAATCGGACGGCCAGAAGCCTTCCATACCGATCAGATATTCCGATCCCCAAACCCCAAATCAGATCTCACGCTTGGGCCAACAGTCCAAGGAGACTTCCTCTTCGTCTTCTCCGATCGGGAGGCAAACGCGGCGGCGGCGCAGTTGCTGGGAGCGGATCGCGATGGGTGCGGAGTGCAAGTACGAGGTGGCGCAGGCGGCGTACGTCAAGCTCGCGCTGCACGCCCTCAAGCACCCCGCCGCCGCCGTCAACGGCCTCCTCGTCGGCCGCCTCCTCGACGGGGCCTCCTCCCCCGCCGCCGTCGTCTCCGTCAACGACGCCGTGCCGCTCTCCCACCACCCGCACCACCTCCCTCTGCTACCCACCCTCGAGCTCGCTCTCACCTCGTCGAGGACCACTTCACCGCGCAGGGCCTCGCCGTCGTCGGCTACTACCACGCCAACGCTCGCCGCGACGACGCCGACCTCCCGCCCGTCGCCAAGCGCGTCGGGGACCACATCTTCCGCAACTTCCCGCGCGCCGCCGTCCTCCTGGTGAGCACGTTGCTTCTCCCCGATCTGGGTGCGATTCGGGTCGGAGATCTCTCGTCTGGTGCTGAACTGCTGACTAGTTTTCTTCTGTATTTGATTAATTAGCTTGATAACAAGAAGCTGGAGGAGGCAGTCAAGGGGAAGAGTCGCGAACCGGTCGTTCAGGTAATCGTCCCAATCTTAGTTCACTCTCCAAGCAGAGAACTTAGTTTTGTTGTGTGGTAATCTTTATACACCTATGTGTTAATAAGTAACATATTCTCCTTTATCAAACCGATGGAAACATCTGATGTCGACACGGTTTTGTTCTAGAGCTGATTGTTGAAGTTAAATACTTAAATTCTTTGTAAGTTTGGGTGGCTAGATTCGGAGAGGTCTAGAAGAATTTTAAAACTGGAAAAGCTCCCTTGTCACCAATATTGGACTATTGAATGGCGCAGCTTAGATCAATTGACTGTTTTCAACTTAAAAACCTAACTGAAACCAGCTTGATTACCCTGTAGCTCATACTGTAAAGATTAGAGAAAAGATGTGACTATGGCTTGGAGGAGCAGTATGTCAGACACTCCACATGCATCATCACAGAACGCATCCCTTGCAAAATCACCTTCTGCAACTTTAATTTGAATAAATCTTGAATATCCTCTTGATCTCTTGAGAAAAATCAACTGCCAAACATTAGTTTGCAAGTGATATCTCCAAAAAGTAAGATGAACAAATCCACTCTGAAAACAATGCAATATCATGAAAGGATAGCTCTCATTTTAGCGGAGAACATGAGAGAAGCTGATCATAACAAAAGTGATGGAACATACAAACCACCATCTTGCAGTACAGAAAATCATCCGGTTCAACCATTCGACAAACACAATTTGTTTCTTCCAAATATTTGAGAAAGACGACTGACACATCCAATAAATTTTGTGGGGCAAATTCGAGGTAGCGTCTACAATACTCCTAGCTAGGTAGGAGTGTGCTAGCAAAACTGGAAGAGCAGGCTCGTCGTTGGAGCATGTTATGGTAGGACTGTAGTTCCATTGGCGCAAGCGCAAGGTAGGAGTGTGCTAGCAAAACTGGAAAAGCAGGCTCGTCGTTGGAGCATGTTATGGTAGGACTGTAATTCCATTGGCGCAAGCGCAAGGAGGCCTTCCTGGCCTTGATGTCCAGTGGTGGTCACTGCATACAGCACGCCATATCTAGATGCCAAGCCAAGTCCAGATATGAATCAAGATTTCCCCAGGAGAATTATAATAGCATATGATCTATTTTCTATTAGTCCTTTCCTTGTTATTTTCAACTCACTGGTTTGGTTTGTTAGGATCAGCTCTACCAATATAAGCAGCAACACATGTTAATTGGAGATCAAGAAAGAAGTTACTTTCTTCTTCTCTCTTTGTTCAGGGCGCACCCTCCTGGCCCTTGTTCCACACCATGGCGGCCAGGTGACGAGGACCAGGGCCTCGTCCAGCCATCCAACACTTAACTCGCAATTGGCAGCCCATATTTAGTAGTACTTCTCTTAGCACTAGAGAGGAGAGGAGTGCACTAGAGAGGAGAGGGTTCATTTAGATGTTTTTGAACTTCAGGCAGGTAGACTCACTAGACCAATCCCCATAGTTCAAGGGCTGATCATGTCATCATATTTCCGCACCACTTTTATATAACATAAACATATTGTCTTAACTAATACGATATGTCTGGTCACATTTGCAAAATATTTGTTCTTTTCTGTCATGTTTACTAAATTCTGACATTGTTATTGGAACTATGTTAAAAAGTAAACTTGTTGATTGTGTCTGGGACCTTGGATAGAGTAGAGGAAATGGATTAAAACCATTTATGCCAATGTATGAATGTTGAGCTCAGTTTGCTTAATATGTGCTGCAGCACAAAAACAAGAGTCTTGAACAAGGGAGAACAACAGAGTATATCAAACAAGATAATCAAGTCAATTATGTGATTTTCTAGATGACTAATTATGAGTCTTTCATAATCAACAAGACAATACATGGAGCTTTAAAGATGAAAGACGCTGTTAGTTATCTCACCACAGTGTTGTCATACATATAGCATCTTGTATTATGTGCTACAGAAAGAATGAAACTTGTTATACTTAGATCTTTCCTGAAACTTGTTTATACATAGCATCTTGTCATACACAGCTTTGACAATATTAGATCTTTCACGAAAGATTTAATTGATGTGGTAAAATTGCATTTTGGGGCTTTTTGATTGCATGGTTATGACACATGGTTTAATGGAACTTGCAGCTATACACTAGGGATTCATCAAAAAGCTGGCGTCAGGCTGGATCAGACGGAAGTAGTCAGCTGACTTTAAAAGAACCATCAACCAATATGGTCTTAGCCGATCATGTTGCAACGAAGAAATGGCAGCAAGTTGTTGATTTCGATGACCACCTCGATGATATTAGCAAGTAAGTTGAAGACTCAATACCTTAACCACATACCATGATGTTACAGTTTTTTTTTAATTAAATGTTTTCCTTCCTGTCATCTGGTTTGCTTACATAATTAACACATAATTTTTCTCTCTTTTTTTGCAGAGATTGGTTGAACCCAGGGCTACTTCCATGAAATAATTATGTGCTTTGATATTTTTATACTTGTTGGTACCAATATGTTGAGGCTCGTCTCACCAGATTATTTCGTTTTGCTCTATAGCTAGACGAGTTATTTGACAGGGTTGTACTTAAATATGGACAAAGTGATTTTATGGACAAAGTGATTTTTGTAACAGACTGTAGCAGGTGAAAATTCTTAGATCTGCATTAAGATCACTGGTGTTCATGCCATTTCTTCCCTCTTATCTGGCACTTGGAAAAAAGTATCGGAACATTCAGGTACTGAAACGTGCATTATTTCTCCATGGATAATTTCAATAGCTGCTATAAACTTTACTGCCTGAACACGTTAGGATTCACACCTAGTATTTGTCTAATACTCTAGTGCGTATCGGAAAGATCGCAAGCTGGACAGTGTCGAATTCGTTAACCGCGTTAGCTTATTGGATGATACATTGAGGGCAATCTCTACGAACCTGTTAGTACAATCCAACAACATTAAACATGGAAATTGATGTCAATAGCCTGCAGTAGGAGTCTGCTATTTTTTTTAAAAAAAACTCGATAGGCAATCTTAAGGTTCGACCGAAGACATTAACGTTTTAAGCGAAATCCCTAATTCGCAACAAGTCGCGCGTTCGCTCGCGCGCGATTAATTTAGACTTTCTTTTTGCAAGCATGAACTGGGCCGGATTTCCTATTTTGGCATATTACTGATTGGGCTTTCTCTCTTTTCCTTTTTAGTCCATGTCTATTTTTTTCGGCTTTTGACCCTTTCCCATTTCAGGTTATAGAGCAGGCTGAATTCAAATTTTGGGCCATGCATACGGGCCTCACAGCCCACGTGTATATTGGTTTCGTTTTTTCTTTTCAAATTAATTTATACGTAATATAGAAGTTACTACAAACTTTCTACGTGTATGTATTAACTTTTTTACATAAAAATATATACGTACACATAAAAATTTATACAGAGATTTTATAAATGTATATAGATTTATATCAAATATTATATATATACATATCTATAACTGCATTTCTATCTAAAATTTTCGTCCGTCGACTATTTTGCAGAAAACCCCTTGAGTATTTATAAAATTAATTCATAGTATGCCCGACTATTTTACAGAAAACTCATTGAGTGTATATAAAATTAACTCGTAGTCCCAATGTTGAAAAGAAAGGGAGAGCTTGTATGAAAAAATACCTATAACTATCTATCAAGTAATATATAGGTCTCAAAGGTGAAGATATAAAGAAAAATATAAATTCGAATTATATGAGACTTAACCTTTGAAATAATTATGATAAAATAAAATAGCGTCCGTTGCAACGCACGTGCATATAGTGTTTTCTATCCAAAATTTTCGTTCGCTTTGCTATTTTGTAGAAAACCCCTTGAATATTTATAAAATTAATCCGTTGCCCCAATCTTTGAAAAGAAAGGATGACTTGGATGAAAAAAGACCTCCGCGCCTCTTCCTCCTACGCCATCCGTGTCGCACCTGTGCCCCTCCCTCTCGTCGCTGCTCGGAGCTCCCGCGCCGCGCCTGCGTCCCTCTCTCCCGTCCCTATCCGTTGCGCACCCCGACTTTCACCGTTGCAACGCATAGACACGATTGCTAGTATATAAATATATATACATATATATATACGTACATATATATACGTATATATATATGCGTTATATATATGTATGTATATCTATACCTACCTATAAAGCATGTAGTGTTTTTACCCAAAATTTTTGTCCGCCTAACTATTTTGCAGAAAACCCTTTGAGTGTTTATAAAATTAACCCGCATGATCCTCTTGGCTATTTTATAGAAAAACTCGAGTATTTATAAAATTAACCCGCAATCCCAATGCTAAAATAGACACATAAAAAATATAAATTAAAATTACATGAGACTTTAACTTTGAAATAATTATGATAAAATAAAATGGCGTTCGTTACAACGTTAGTTTATATATAATTATATATAAACTAGCAAAATGCTAGTGCGTTGCAACGGGACGACGACACATGGAGAAAAAATGCGCATACGTTGCAACGGGATGACGACGCGGGGAGGAGAGCGGGCGAAGGGCGAAGGTCAGGCGGCGGCGCGGGAGCTCGGCGGCGGCGAGAGGAGAGGGCGCGAGGCGTGATGCGAGGCGCGGCGCGGATGGGGACGGAAGAGAGGACACAGGGGATCTTTTTTCATCCAAGTTCTCCCTTTCTTTTCTTTTCAGCATTAGAACGCGGGTTAATTTTATAAATACTCAAGGGGTTTTCTGCAAAATAATTCTTTTTCTTAATAATAAAAATTTTAAACAGCAAGATTCGTGTTAACGAAATACACCAGCGATCGCATCTTGGACCGTTTCCACAACATAATAATCCGCCCACTGTATATATATCCCCCGCTTATTTGCAGTTCCGACATGCAAGTAATATGCAACTATACTACTGTAACAGTCTTATCCGAAAACGACGCGAAGAAGAAAGAAAGAAAGAAAAGAAGGGAAAAGAAGAGGCTGTGTGCGTACTTGCAGCTCGGGGGCGGTGGGGGCCGCGCGAGTCAAGGGCGTTGACGTTTTCTCCACGTGGAGCGGCCCGGTGGCCCAGTCGGGAGCGGAGGTTTCGTGGAACGCTGGAACTGGTCCCTGCGCCCGTTGAGAAACAATTCAGGGGTTTTTTCGTAAAATTATCTGGTAGAACAAAAATTTGGTGGAAACACTCCTTGTTTTATATATAGGTATATAGATATGTATATGGAGGACTAGGGGGCCGAACTAACCGCGTGGGGTTGTCCCCACATGGCTGGTCGCCCATCAGCATCCTCGGTTTTAACCATATATTTTTTTCTTCGTCAAAAGTCTAAAACATAATTTTTAAAGAGTAATTAACCCATTCATCATATGACAAAATCAATAAACTACATTTATGATTTTTCTGATCAACAATTTAATCATCACATAAATACTACAAAGATCTTAGATTTTTGAAAAAAAATCAAAAAATAAATATATTTAGACTTTTGGATAACAATCATGCCATTAAACAATCACACTTTTACGTAATTAACGAATTGTTCTTGCAATTAATTGAAGAACTCCGTAAAATCAAAAAGAACACAATCTTAGGATATGTATTTCACAAACCGATTTACAAGCAAAATTGCAAAGTGGCATACTATAAAAAAACCCAAACTAGACAGTTACAATTATACAAGGCATAAAAGACATGAATCAGCCCAGGGTTTTTCTTACCGCTAGTAAGCGTGGTTATCATGGTAACCGTGCTTATCGTGAGAATACAGTAAGGATTACCCGTGATAGTGTTTGATGAATTTTGGCCAAATTCAAAATTTAAAAAAAAAAGAGATCGTGGATGTAGTTCTTGAATTTTAGTGACAAATGGTGAAGAAATTTTTTGAAAAAGAATAAGATAAAATCATTTTTGAGGATAAAACCGAGAATAATTTATAAAATTGAACAAAGAAATAAAGTGATGGGCTTTGATTTGCACTGTTCATCCAGCCCATCCAGCCCATTAAGACCCAAATGAGAAGAAATATCTCAAATTACGGTAACCATACCTCATATCGCGGTTACCACGAAAACCGCGTGGTAACCGCGACCAAACTATGAAACCATCGGTGATTCGAATTCAAATATTTGAGCACAAAATTTGAACGATTTTTACCGTTACCACAGTGACCGCCAAACCGCGGGAACGATAACCCTTCCTCAAACGGTTTTGAAAACCCTGAATCAGCCACATCACTCAATTGTGAAGCCTATGGCCTCAGTTGAACCAGATCTAAAGTGAGCTTGGAGTGGACTACTCCCATGTTAACTTAACTATAAACACACTTTCTAATTAAAATATTTTTTAAATAAAAATTTCTTTAAAAATTCAAATAAATCATTTTCCATTTTATAATAAATAATAATTAATTAATTATATACTGATGGTTTTCTCAAATCACACATTTGAACGCACCATTAAAAAAGTGTACGTGATAGAATTTTCAAGTGGAACCAAAATAATCTAAAAGTAGATGTCCAACTAGTACTCATCATTCCGCCATAACAACCCTTCCCTTATCGTTTCTCAATTACCTTTTGTCCTCAAGTGGTGGCTATTTTGCAAAAAGCGTCCTCAAGTGGTGGCTATTTTGCAAAAAGCTCCTCATATATATACAGAATATCACATAGATCCTCAAACTGTATGACGACTAGCTATGGTTTATTTGAAAACCCCTCATCTTTTAGAGAATTACAATACGAAGAAGCAAAAATTTCACTTTCAAGGATAGCGCAGTAAACATGAAGAGTAATGGGATATTTTTTACAAAATATCCTACCCTTACCCCCTAATACCCAAACCCTCCCCTCACCCCGTACTGCCCACCCCTAGCTTCGTCGCTCATCACCCTCGCCTCGCCCCTCCCCCTACTCAGCCCACACCGCCGTCTGCCGCCACTAGCATCACCCTTCCCCCGATGCCACCACCTTCGCCTGACATTGCCGTCGTCGTTCGTCCACTGCCTCCGCCTCCCCCTCCCCCCAACCACTGCCGTCAACAACGAGCCTCAGTGTTGCTCTCCGCCTGCGCCTCCTCTTACCGCTCTTCTCCAACCCACCACCACCGCTGTCGCCATTGGTATCGACCGCCTCTAGTAACAAGAACGGAGGGAGGCGGCGGCAGCAGGGAGCTGGAGACAGCAATGACAGGCCAAGTGTGGACCCCCGTTTTCAAAACGGGAATCTTTCATGTTAATAGTACCATTTCTCTGGATCGAGTAGTTTGGTACTCACGAAATACAGTACTGAATTATTAGGTGCATATGCACGAATAGTCTTACACCAAAAGCATTACAATATAAGCTCGAAGGCAATAGTCTAACAATGGGGACCACATGGTTCGAATACAACCAAAAGCAGAATTAGGATAAGGCAGCAGACAGAAGGCAGTGGCATGCCATTGCCACAGGCAACGACCGGAGTCTAAGACCTATTAGGCGCCTTCGTCTTCCTCACCCTCCTGGTAGTAGGCGTAGGGGTCTTCCAAGTCTTCATTGCCACTATCTGGAGGTTTGTGCGTTAGCAAGGGTAAGTACCAACTGTACTCAGCAAGACATCATAACAAGGATGCATATGATAGGGGAATATCCAAAGAATGGCTGGGGTTCATTTGCACAAAGCCAGTTTTGTAATTCTTTTTACAAACCTAATATCTAGCCAAGTCAAGTTTTATTTCCATAGTTCATTAAGTCGGCGACGGTTCTGTCCACCATCCATTGTGCTTCCAAGGATAGCTTCCCGCCACCGGATTGTCATGATTTTCTGGGGAGTCTACCCCTTCTCGCCTTTCGAGAAGTTGATCTACCAGCTCATAAAGTTATTATGCATACCATCTCATTATTTTAAAACTTATGAGTCTAGCCAAGAGAGAAACTTGTCACGCTGCTCCTTATCCGCGAGCACAGCTATTCAAATAGATTGATTTGCTCACACTACAGTGGATGTACACTTTACCTTACTCCATGATGTTAGTGATATGCCCTAGAGGCAACATGGAGATGTTGGATATCACGTCAATGTTTATGTATTTATGAATAAAGTGTTATTCAGTTCCATGAAATAGACATCTTGTATTGATTAATAAGTACGTGACTTATTTATGAGACTCGATATGTATGAATCTATTTCTAAATGATCCCTGATCATATATCATATTATTGGAACTAATATGATTCTAAGATCGGCATGTTTATTAATTGATGATCATGTCTCGTAGATCATGGGTATGGAGATACAAAATCGATAAACATGGACACATGTGTTAGAGAACACATTGTTGGATAGACCCACCATGAGACACTACAGAATTAATGTGTCATTAGTTGGTCTCAGGTAGTGTTGGTACAAAGTCCTTAGACCTGAGATCACCATGGATTCCAACATGTGTAGTAGCCTACTTTGGGACTACCAAACGTTATTCCGTAACTGGGTAGTTATAAAGGTAGTTTTCGGGTTTGCTATGAAACATGGAGTGGGATGTGAGTGATCAAGATAGAATTTGCCCCTCCTTTGGAGAGATATCTCTGGGCCCCTCGAGGTAATGGATTATGGAAATGCATGGCCATGCTAAGTTGATTGAGGAGTCAATCAATAGACAGATAATCCAATACGGTTCGAGTGAATGGTTAAGCTATTGAAGGGATGGCACACATCTTGCCTATAGCTTAATTGGTATCGTGAGGCAAAGAGATTTGTGTACACATTACAGGTTCGAGTCGATATTATATTCTTGTATACTATGGTGTCAATATGTGCCGCTAGGCGCCGCATTGTGGTGGGTGAGTTGGACTCGAGCCGACGGTCGGCTAACTTAGACTATAGCCAGAAACCGAGTATACCCGAACCTGCTGGGTCGCACGCTTAAGGGGATAAGAACGTGCATTCGAGTTGGACTCGGATACGGCTCGATCGGATAGGGATCCGATCGGATAGAGTCCTATGGTCTTACTTTGGGTATAGACATAGCGGAGTACCCACTCCTATGGTCACGGCAAAGCTTTTCAATAACCTCACTTTGGCAGTACCCACTCCATGAACTTTAGCCCTCTTGCACTCTAGCCGTCCTTTCCTAGCAGTGTGAGGAGTTCTAGCGCTCCCGGGGTAAGGAAAAACTTCATTCTTTAAGTTGTAATTAATTTCAATTTTCAATCCTCTATTCTCAGCCTCAATTCTCATCCTCATCTCATACATAAGAACCACTATGCATGGGTACCGTCTCCGCTCGGCTATCTACTCCGCTATGTCTATACCCATTTAAGAAGTACGGTTGTACTGTCTCGTTCCATGTTATAAGTCTCATGGCTCGGTCCTTAACTGACCAGTGGTGCATTGCCTCTTTGAGAATGCACCCAAATCATCCAAACGCCTTGATCGAAAACATTGGTTTTTGTATTTTTAGTTTTCATCAAAATTCATTTTATCATTCTCAGGACAATGTGACGCTTATGTCTCCACATGTTGTATCTCAACTACCATTCCTAAGGCAGTTGCCCAAGCATATAGCATTTTGTAAACATGAGTATGCATGAATCTAATATTAGCATGGCCAAGCATTTATCGAAGATTTCCTTCGGACATATCATATCGTAGGTTACAAGGAATATATCTATTGGTATTCATATCAAGGCATGGTATAGCAAGAATAGGAATTCTTTGTGTATAGCATGCATGTTTAAGTTTAAAAGCAACACACTTCGCAAATAGACTCAATATGTTCAAAGGTAGTAATGACTTTTCTTGCTTGCAACCTTGTTGACCGGGATCTTAGGTGTAGTCAACAGCTCCCTCGGACTCTATTTATGCGTGCGAGAAATCCAATTGAATTCGATTAGAATTCAAATCAAAATCACCAAAAGCCAAATAAATCGCAAGAGCGACTCTAAAACTAGTCTATGATTTTAGGTGAATTTAGGTTCAAGTTAGGTAAAATTCGAGTTAAAATGAGCAAGTTATAATGATTTGAAGTTTTGCGATTACCCCGATTTAATTAATTATGAGATGACTTTAGGGATAATTGAATCGAAAAATAATAAACCGTAAAGCTCGACACAATTTAAAATAATTTGAAGTTTAAATTTTAGCAACAAATTCGTAGAATAAAATTAATATTTATTAACATATTAAACTATAATTAATTTCTAAATTAATTTATGCGACAATTACCCTTAATATTATTTAATATTTTATTTCAGAAAACCCTAAAATTTTATTTCGAAAAACTATTATTTCCTCTCAAAATCTCCTAAATGTTTTTCCAAAAACATTTATCCTATTTTCCTTTTTTTTCCTTTTTTCTTTCTTTTCTTGTCTTTTCCCTTTTCTCTTTCTTTTTCCTTTCTTTTTATGTCCCCTCTTTTGTTCTTCCTCCTCCTTGGCTCGGCCCGAGCAGCGCACGAGCACGCACGGCGCGGGGCGGCGGCTACCTGGGGAAGCAGAGGAGGAAGCAAGAGAGGGGGCTTACGGCGTGGCGGCGAGGGCGGCCGGCGCGGGCTGCGGCCACGATTCTACGAGCACGGCGGCAAGCTCGGCGTGGCGTGGCGGCGACGCTTAGGAGAGGGTTTTGAGGCAAGAGGGGGAGAACGGTGCGGCGGGGTGTGGAAAGGGCGGCCTTTTATAGGCTCGGGCGCGTGGGCGCGCACGGCACGGCGTGGGCGCGCGCTGCGGCTCGTCGGCGGCGTTGATGCTGGGAAGCGCGATGGGACGGCGGCATGGGCGCAGTGTGGTGACGCGACGGTGAGCGACGGCGGCGCACGGCGTGGCATGGGTGTGGCGTGGCGGACGGGGCGCGGCGTGGGCACATGCGGCGATGCGATAGCGTGGTACTGGCGCGGCATGGGCGCGGCACTGTGGGCGCGTCAGCCAGCGTGGGGCGCGGGCGCGGCCGGGAGCGCGCGCTCGCGCGTGGCGCGCCACGGCGTGCACGACTTGCGCGCTGCACGACGCGACCGGCGTCGAACACCCGGCGGCGGATGAATAGTGTACTTTTTCTTTTCTCGATTTTTTATTTTATATTCCTTTTTGCCCTTCACCTATAAGATTGAAAATATAATTTGGCCCAAATATAAATTTAACTAAATTTTAAATTTTTAGTTTCACCCAACTTTATTCTTATAATTTATTTTTTATTTCTAGTTTAATAATGTTTATATCTTCCCAAAATAAAATCTTGGTCCAAAAGTAAATTTTTATTGAGCCAAACTTTTCTCAATTATATGTTTATAATTTTTATTTCTAATATTTATTTTTGAATTTTCTTTTCTTTTAAGGTTTCCAACACCTTTTTGATTTTTCCGCCTTTCGAATAAATGTTCCATTATTTATAACACGCAATAAACTCACAAATAAGAGACAAACAATTACGACAAGATATAAAAATTTAAAAGCTTTTGTAAGTTCCGATTTTTAAACCTCGATTTTTATGACTCGATTTTCGGGTGTTACACCAAGCCAAATGGCGGCGACGAAAGGAAAGTAAGGTGGTGTTTGGATTGGGGACTAAACCTTTAGTCCGTGTCACATCGAATGTTTGGACATCAATTTAAAGGACTAAATGTGAACTAATTATAAAAATAATTACAAAATCGGAGGATAATTCACGAGACGAATCTTGTGGGTATCACCTCGGGGTAGCCCAGCGGAGTTAAGGTTAGGCTGAAGTCGGATTGGTAGTCCTCGGGAGGGGTCGATGCCCGACTCTTCTTGGGTCGAGAGCCCGACCCCCAACCTCCCGACTCGTGACCTATCCCGACTATGGCTCATCATCCTAACCTCCAATCTCCTTGGGATAGAAGGCTTGCATCACAAGGATCACGGAAAATATAAGGAGGAGACAACCCGAGAAGATGACGTCACCCGACAAGATTGCATAGAAGGTACCGTGGAAAGCGGATCCCAAGGCAAGGTGGAACACGAGATACCCACAGAGCGTAGGACCCGATAGATCTCTATGTATTTTTTAGATATTGTTTGTACTTATTTTTTAGTTTTAGTCTTAGCTTTGTTGGCCCTCAAGTCTGCTTGTAACTGTCCCACTTGATCTATAAAAGAGAGGCAGGACCACGAGGATCGATTCTTTGGGTGCTAGGTCTTATCTCTAAAACCGCAAGAACTCTCATCCATTGTACTCTATTTCAGACATCACCCCAACAAAGAACACAGGATTATTCTCCGAAAGGGCCGAACCTGTCTAAAATATCTATGGTTCACTTTCTCTCTTGAGTCGACCATCGTGCCCTTTCGATAGACGTTTTCGACCACTCTTTCACCTCCTCGGGTAGCCCCCTTGAGGACTGATCGACCACCCATCGACAAATCTATTAAGCCTAATTAATCTATGATTATCAAATGTTTAATGTAGCATCATATCGTCAAATCATGATATAATTAGGCTCATTAGATTCGTCTCGTAAATTAGTCCCCGATTATGGATGAGCTTTGTAAATAATATACATCTAATACTCCAAAATAATATCTAAACATTCGATGCAACCCGGACTAATAATTAGTCCGGGTATCCAAACACCTCCTAAGCAACAGCAGCTTCTCCCGACCGCTTGTGCTTGAAGCCTTGAACCACCCGGCCTCCCACGACGATGAAGTCGCGGAATGGATTGGCGAGGAGGAGGATGGCGGCAGCAAGCCAGCAGTGATGGAATAGGAAGGCGGGGACTCGAAGGCGACGGCGACGGCGACGAAAGGTTCAGACGCAGAGGGCGGGGCTGGTAGAAGCTGCTTCTATGCCCGCCTGCTTCAGCTGTGAGCGCTCCAGGCCGAGGGGGTTCAAGCACAGGCCATAGTTATCTGAAGCAATGGCGGTGTTGAAATGTTGTTATTCTACCCAGCTTGCTCCCTCTGTAGATTCTCCTGGTCGTGTTCACATGGATTGCTCGCATGGATGATAGCCTCAAGACAGCAACTCAGATTTCCCATTTCCATCCCCACTGGCACGAGTGTTAAATTACCTCTAAGGATATTCCCACCTTGTTTCTTGTTTTTTTTCAATGCTCTGTGTATGGATATTCTTTCAGAACATGGCCCGATTGGTGATGATGGACTCAACGATGAAGTGTTCTGATTTCTGAACTGCTAACTATTATGTCTAGAATGCTAACCTTTTGCATTGATCCAATAGTAAATAAATTTACAGTTATTGTTGGATGCAATCTTAGTTCGATGGTGCATACATGTGGATTTCTTGAAATTATTTATTTGTGTCAAGCTGTCCTGGCGAAAATTTTATTTCTGTCAAGCTGGACATAAAGCTGGGTTCAGCCTCTGAACTATCCCATTACTAATGATTGATAGGAGATATAAGTTGATCAGTAGTGCTCCCATAGTTTAAATTTTTTCAAATTCAAAAACCTGTGACTGAAGAGGTAGAATGGTATAACTTATCGGCCCTCTTCAAATAATCACCTTCAGCCGAATCAGGCTGTTCGGTGATTGGATTTGAGCAGTCGATAGATGGATCTGAGGATGTAGAATTGGATGGAGAGTTGGAGGCAGGGTTTACCTTTCCGTCTACATATGCCCTCGTCGGTATGGCGGTTTTCGTGCGAAAACCGTCCGGCGATGAACAGTGACAGAATTTGAATTTGGATGATTTTATGCGTACCGCGGATTTAGTGGATTCGCGTGAAAACCGTGAAGATGAGTACGGTAAATAGAAAAACCGTCGCGAAAAATGTATAAATGATGTCAAAAAATAGAGAAAAAACTAAAATTAGTGAATACATAATTATGATATTTACACTAATATATTTGTGTGATAAAATTTATATTAATATGTATGATATTGACATAAGTATGGTTGTATGAAATACCGGGAAAAATACTTAATGTGATGTTTAAAATGTAGTAAAAAACCAAAAACAGTGATAACTATGTATATTATTTATATTAATATAATTGATTGATAAAAATCTTTTGTGCGAAGAGATATAATAAATTTTGGCATGACCTTTGCTAATATTTGTCTATAGGACATATGTACAATGATTATACATTCCCATAACATATTATAAAGCCACAACCTCATAATTTACCAACATATGACAGAAGTTCTCGACATCACGATTCACATAGGACACAAACATATCACATAGTAACAATGCAATTAACATATAATGTAGAAAGAAGGGAGAGGATACCTTAATGGCTGTAGATGTGCAGTCTATTGATTCCATTGTCTGCCAGCCAACGAATATTCTTTGGTGGACATTACCATTAGGCCATTAGTTCGGAGCAACTCTGCCTTGTACTTATTCCAAGTCTGTCCAATCCAAGCAGCGGTGATTTGCCACTGGCTGTAGAGTTGAGCGTACCACTGCGGCTCTTGCCACTCGTACACTTAAGTGACAAGAGGACTGTCAGCCGCACTCGGTTTAGGGTAGTTGTAAGTTGGATAACCACTGTCCACACTATATGAGCTGTAGTCGGTGCAGCTCGATTGCGACGGATACTCTGGCCATATACCGTATGTCGGATATTGCCCCCCCATGACTCATTGTAGTGTGCCGTGGAGATGTCGGAGCTTCATAAGGGCCATGATCGGTGTCCGAGTTGCGTGGGTGAAGTAAGTCTCACTGTTGATTGGTACATGTGAACGATTAGAAAGAAATGATGTGTTCAAATTAATTTATTAACAATTGCAAATTTCACACAGTACCTGTGAAATGGATCGGAGCCATAGGAGTTTCACCGTCCTGTTGAGATGATTGTTGTGTCCTAGGTGCGGTAGTGTCAGCTTGCCCACCAGCATTGCCTCCATCGTCCCTATCGCCTCCTTCATCATCGTCTGCATCATCCTTTGGGGAAGGGCTGCTTTCCGTTGAGTCATCGCTGAGGACGGTTTTTGATTTTTTTTTTCCCTTTAGTCGTTGAAGGACCCTTCATTGTTTTTCTTTTGCCAACGTGAGTGGCCCCTACATTCCTACCGCCCATTTGCGAATGGAAGAATCCCCTATGGCCTTCTTCAAAACATTCTTATCTATTTGATCCACCACAAGCTGAGATGGAAGTGGGGTCTCACCTCTGTCGGAGTCCTCGTCAAGCACGGGTCATCATTTGATCTACCACCGTGCATCCATGCCTTGATGTTGTTGTTGGTCTCATAGAATGAAAGATCCGTAAGTTTCAAGCGGGTCATCGTCGCGTCCGAAGTAGCCTCTAGCCTGCTTAATCCTCAGGCGAAGGTTGTAGTTCACGTAGACCAGCTTGTTCAACTTTTTGTGAGTAAGCCTATTGCGGACCTTGGTATGGATGAGTGCGAACGTACTCCAGTTACGTTCGTATCCACTAGATGAGCAAAAGTGGGAAACAATTCGTAGCGCAAGCCGCCGTAAGGTTGGCGTATCCGATCTAAACATTAGCCACCATTGTGCTGTACATGGACAAAAGTGTCATTAGTTACACGTTATGTAAAGGAAATGACGCATTACACATTGACAAAATTCAATTGTGAGTTTGACTTACAAGGTGATGTCCTTCCGTCTAAAGCCATCGTCTCTGCTAGGGGCTTGCTAAATTCCCCCAGCTTTTGACGATAATACTCCACCTCAAGCAAGGCCGACGCCGCTGTATTGACATCGGTCATCCACTCGAAGGCCTTGCATAGGCCAATAAAGCATTGATCCGTCGTAACTAATCCGTAGTGCGTCCTTGGACTCAAGGCAGAAGCTGCAAAATTCAATCGACATGTATGTGTATATGAGATTGTATTCATTGTGGAAAAATAAAAAGCTAATAATCACGTACCTGCCCACATAAGAGTGTCCTCCATGACGTCTTGCAGACGTCGCTTGACAATGAGTTGTACAACGTGTACTTCGAAATGTCGTTTGCAAATAAGCTTTCCAATTCGCCTTTCAAAATTTCAAATCGCATTAAGAACTCACTCATGTTGGGTATTCCATCTTGATCAGCGAATTAAAGCAATGAATAGAGTGGTTGCACAGCTCCAACCACATACTCCAATCCTTCCCACCACTCCATGCTAGAGAGGCACCCATGGGCATATCGACCTTCCGCAGTCGCAACGAATTTACTATTCAAAAAACATGGAGAGGCAACCCATTGCATGAACTGATTTTTTTCTTTCGGAAGCTTTCGAGGAACATGTAATTTGTTCTGAATCGGGTGATGTTCCACTTGACAAGCTCTCCACCGATGGCCTCTTTCATCATAGCGTGTAGTTTAGTGTGGTTATACAACCACCAACATATCTTTCTGTCACTTTCAATTACCGACGTATGCTCAGGAATTTTTCCTATATTTTTAATGCGAGATTTAATGTGTGTGCCACACAAGGCTGCCAAACTATATGAGGATTCTTTACCAATTTGCAGGCCTTCTTGTAGTTTGCTTCGTTGTCTGTAATAATTTGAACAATATGCTCAGAGCCAATGTCGCGAACTACCTTCCTTATCTCCTACATCAATAAATATAATAAAGTAAGCATTCTTCAATTTTTGCAACATTACATTAATAGACGTAATGTGGTGCTTACGGTTTGTAAGTTGACGGCGTCTGGCTGAATGAAGTCGCATCCACGAACTTATGAAAAAACATCGTGCCATTACAATAGATCAAAAAATTGATCACTGCCATTCCAGTAGGTCCAATCCATGAATTGCACATTAGGGCCACTCCATATGTTGGCCAGTCCTCCTTGAACTTTTGAAATTGCTTTTCCACGTCTCCTGCGTCAAGGTACTTGCCGTCGATATCACGTCCAGTTGGCGATACGATCCCTTCTCCTGCATTGCATAGATGATTTAATTTTTCATCG
Source organism: Oryza australiensis (assembly GCA_019925245.2). NCBI lineage: Eukaryota > Viridiplantae > Streptophyta > Magnoliopsida > Poales > Poaceae > Oryza > Oryza australiensis. The sequence goes on from JAIFGZ020000662.1 coordinate 96,804, forward strand.
CACATACAGTAAGTAAATGTATGTAAAAAATGAAACGTAGGAAACATTTACACACCCCACTTTTGTGTTTCCTCAACAGCACTCACAAAGTACGGATTATCTGCTTGCCGTGGAGCAATGCCGGCAGTGTAATAGAACTTCGCCCACGCCGTTCCAATTACGTCCTTAGCTAACTTTACCTTCTTAGACCACCAACTTGTGTCAATCCTAGGTTGCACCGTTGATCTCGAAGCAGCGATGTTATAATCTCCCACACGCTGCGAAGGTACTTCTCTAGTTGAAGTTGATCGCCTCATAAAATCAGTTATGGGGTTACTTCCACCCCTAGATGGCTGCCTTGTTGATCGGGAAGGTGCGAGTCGACCACTTCCACTTCCACCTCCATGTTCGTACACACCACCTCTTTCTTCCACACCCCTTCTATATTACGCCTCGTTGCGCGATGCCGCCAACGCCGCCTCCATCTCGCTCTTCCTCGTCGGCATCTCAGCTTAAATGAGTATATCTTCTTGCAGTGCATCCTCCTTTCTTGACTTCTCAAGTTTCCGTTCATCAGAAGCCTGGACCATTCTATCCAGGTCCAGTTAAAGAAATCCCTTACATCGGGTGGAACGGCGGTGCAATACTTCACTCCTTCGAACCGATGAGCCAAATGATACTTAAATTTTGTGGCTCCATCCCCACTCCTCTTAACACCATAATATTTGTAATGGAAACCACCACCATGCTTTGCTCCATGTTGCCACACGATGTCTTGGTCCGCCATTTTGAACCTACAATGGATAAATAAACATGTAACGCACGATGTCACTCAATTGTGAAACATATGTTAGAAAATTTACAATTGAAAACTGAACAAGGTTTTTATTTAAAATAAGACTAAGATAGACTAGATTTAACAAAATAGACTAGATTTAACAAAACTTAATTTGGATCCAAATAACTCTTATGTCAAGAATGACTAATGACATAAATCTCTAACATTTCTCTCTTTCTTTCTTCTAAAGTGACAGTAGCTAGCATTTTTATTGCTTGCTATTTTTCTCGCTATTGTCATATAAGGAGATCGAACTATTATACTCGAAAAATGTGTTAGTTTCCTCGAGGAAAACGTTAGCTATTAGGCAACTATAATTTTTTTGTTGCTTGCGCAGTGGTTTGGATGAAGAAAATAAAGCTAGGAATACATATTATAGTATGCAAACATAAATTTATACAAATAAGATGGGACCATTTGAGTACTTTGTGCTAATATAATTAGTAAATACTTCTTGTACAATTGTTAACAACATAGTAAACAGTGGAGGCAAAATCTGTACATGCGAAAACCGAAGTTTCCGCGACGAAAAGCACGCAATACGGCCACGGTTTTCGCAGGAAACCATGCGGGAAGGCCATTGCTACCTTGTTGCCGAGCACTGCGTAAACGAGATAGATCCATACAAATTTTGAGCAGATTCCGCCAAAAACCATGGGCACCGAACGAAAATAGACTTGTACTAGCTTCCGTGATTTTCGCCTATGCCGCCGCAAAAGCCGAGGTTTACCGCGTGGATTTTCCCTCGCCGGCGGCGGTTCGTGCAGATCTGGCGCCGCCGCGAAAACCTCCCTCAACTCAGATGCGTTTGTTCTTTGCAAAAGCGTCGGCTGCGGCTTGAAACTTGGGAAGAAGGAGATAATATCGGATGGGAAAGTTGATGGGCTTCAATGGGCCTCCATGAACAGTACATGCAAACAGTGACATTTTCTTTTTTTTCCCAAAACGAAATAGCATAATTCTTGTAAAATTGAGATCTACTTAATGTATTTTTTCAATAAAAGTCTCCAAAATTTTTGAATTTTTCTGAAATCCATCAAATATTTTCACGCATCTACCGTTTCGCTACTGACGGAAAGGACGAAAACCGCGGTTTTCGTGGAAAGGAAAACCCCGATTTGGAGGTGCCGTTGGTTTGTGCCGCCGCCTAGCCGCCTCTGCCTTGCATTATGGGATGCGGAACCATCCGCATCATTGTGCCGCCGGTGAGGTAATTGCTATCGATTATAGCTAATTTTGTTGTCGTCCAACCATTTGTTAATTTAGGATGGTAAGAGGCGGTGAAATCAATTTGCTAATTAAAGTAATAAACTGTGTTGTTGTTGATGAGAAATTTGTTGTGGCACATAAAGGCCTGAGAAATCTATTTAGCTAAGTGTAGATACTATTAATTAGGTTCACGGTGTGTCAGTTGGTTTAATCCTGCAACTAATAAGATAGATAAACATATCGTATAAGATCAATGAGTCGATCGGCCAATAAGCCGATGTGGTATAACAATGCCAGTCGATGTCAATGGAGCCGATCAATCGGCTATAGGCTTAATATAGATTAAAATAGTCAGATAAACAATAAGATTTATGCTATCAACTAGACTAAAATTATACATAATCATCAATAAATTGTTTTTATCAAAGACAATCTTGATAAATTAAACCGAACCGAGACAAAGATAAGATTGAAGTTGGTAAAGAGAGATTTAACTAGTGAGTATACAAGTTTGAGTACGAGCCGATGCAACTCAAAAATTGCAACGAGATAATATAATAGGAATCAATTGGACAAAACTGATATAGTATGATAGATATAAGTCCAATGGCTAAAGCATACATAGTTGGAGATCCATGCAAGTAAACTAAAATATATACCGGCTAACTAACTGATATATCCGATAGTGAAGCCCACAATAATGATAACTCATTGGTTAGAACTCCAATGAACGTTGCATAGAAACCTATCGACTTGCTAGAATTAAACTTATTAAGAGTAATCTAATAAATTGGATCCAACCAAAACAGTATAAGATTAAAGATAATAAAAAACCAATTTAGCCGACAGATTTACACATATATAATAGATATAACAAATCTATCTAGAAAAATGGTACGATTAGAAAAATATCAACTTACTCGAATATCAAACATAACCAAGAAAGTCCTAACTAAACCGATATGACTTTAAACAGTGGATGCAGTGAAAGATATAATCGATATGTCGATAGAAAACGCTTACATCAACTTGAATAGAATATCGGACTTAACCGAGAAAGCTCTAACCATGCCGATAGAAGCGAAGTTGACGAAACTTACTTACTTGCCGAAGATCGAAATCGATGCAGCCCAAATCGAAACTAAGAACTCACCAAAATAAAAGGGTGACGATGTGCCAAAAGCAATGTTATTCATCTGTGAAGATGATTTATAAAGACCTTGGGTATATATATTTACACCCTCGAGTTGATATAAGTGTTGATCAGACACGACCTAGATTTCCTAAAGATGAAAAATACAAGTTTTAATTGGACACTAGATAAAACTTTCTAAAGATAAAAAGAATGTTACTAAATTTCATCTAATTAATAGATAAAATTAAATTACCATTGCCGTAGTCTTTACGGTTTCTTCTTTCTTTTTGTACGATTTTTCTGGATAAACTTTCATCTATAAATCAATTAGTTTTGAATTCACTAAATAACCTTACCATATTTTTTTGTTAACATTTGTTTACAAGTAGTAAGTCTAACACTACATAGACAATGGTTAGGACAGATGTATCCTCTGTTATCATACTCATTCGTCCTTTTTTCCTAGCCACATATTTTTTCATTTGAAGTTTGCCGTCAATGCTCCCAATTACTTACAATGTTTTGAGATTACCTTTGGAGGTTAAAGAAAATTAAAGGAAACATTTAATCAATAATACCTAATATATGTTTAATAGAATTTATACTTATAAGTCATTAAATCATGTTTGTGTGCGCGGCGTGTCACCACGCGTTCCTTAATTAAAGCTGTGGCGCGCCTGATTGGACCCTTCGACCCGGGAGATGCTGGTGGGCAATCAGCCGCGCAGGGCAGCCCCCCACGGTCAGTTCGCCCCCTGGTCTTCCATATATACAAAGTTTATATGAGAATATATATATATATATAAAGTTTATATGAGAATATATACGTATGTATATTATACTAATAAATACGTCCATGCATTGCAACGGACGTTATTTTATTTTATCATAATTATTTCAAAGTTGAAGTCTCATATAATTTCAATTTATATTTTTTTTCTTCACCTGAGGCCTATTGTCCGGCACACTTGGAATAATAAATATGCTTGCACGAGTAATTTAGATTTAATTTAATTTGGATATCAAAGGTGAGTTTGTTTTTTCTATTACAAAATACAAACTAAAGCTAATATGTAAAAAACATCATATAAAAAATCTAATGTGACTAACTTTAACTTTGCACATAACATTGCCACAAACCCAACGAGCTCGGCCAAATCTACGGTAACATCTAACTATTCTTTTCCAGTTATTTTCACGAGACAGGGAGGGACGCAGGAGGTCTTTTTTATCCAAACCCTCCCTTTCTGTACTGGGACTGCGTGTTAATTTTATAAACACTCAAAAGGTTTCTACAAAATAGCCAGACAGATAAAAATTTGGATAGAAAACACTACTTGCTTTATAGATAGTAGTGTTTATATACATTGAATCTACACACAGTGACAAATCTAGAATAAAAATTATTAAATTATTGATATATATATATATCATAGCATATATAATAATAATAAATATAGACAAATAACTAAATATTAAAATTCTACACGGAGTCATGTGACCCCAGGTAACATCCCTGTATATACGTATAAACTTTGTATATCCAATTTATACATATGTATATATGTATGTAAAAACTTTGTAGTATATACGTCCAATTGCACTTATACGTTAAAATACTTTCCCTTTAAAATGTGACCCCTTCGAACCACTCGATTAATTCATGTATTTCGCTTTGATTTTGTTGAATTCAACCGGATCCTATTGATTCAAGCCAGCTCGTATATAAGTCAAAAACCATGATTAATTTGCAGCAATTAATAGTACGTGTGTGAATTGAAATGTACATGGCATTTTTGGTGATTTATACGTGCCTTTGTCGGGAAGCTCTAGTCGGCATGCAAGGCAAGCGCGGCAATGCGCGAGCCATGCATATCTAGCGGAGTATAAATTAATTGGAATGTGGGTTAATTTCATAAATATTGAAGTTTTCTATAAAATAGCCAACTTAAGGGGTTTTTCGTAAAATAGCCAAAGCAGAACAAAATTTTTGGTAGAAACACTACTTACTTTATATATAGTTATAGATATAGATATAGACTAGCAATTATGCTCGTGCGTTGCAACGGGTGAAGTCGAGACGCGACGCGGATGAGGACGGAAGGAGAGCGCAGACGCGACGCGGAGCTCCGAGCGATGGGAGGGAGGAGCGAGGCACGGCGCGGGACGTGGCGCGGATGTGAACGAGAGGAGTGGCGCAGGGGGATGGGCGCAGAGGTTTTTTCATCCAACCCCTTCTTTTCTTTTTAGTATTGGGATGCGGGTTAATTTGAAAAACTCAAGAGGTTTTCTCGCAAAATAGCCGTACAAAACAAAATTTTGCGTAGAAACACTACTTGCTTTATAAATAGTTATAGATTATATATATATACAACATATATACAAAGTTTATACATGTATATATAAAATATTTGATATAAACTTTATATATACACCTATAAAATTTTTATATGTGTATAAATTTATACATGTACGCATATATAATTTGAAAAGAAAAAACGAAACCAATATACACGTGGGCTGTGAGGTCCGTATGCATGACCCAACATTTGAATTTAGCCTGCTCTATAACCTCCAATGAGAAAGGGTCAAAACCCAAAAGAAAATAGACATGGACTAAAAAGGATGAGAGAGAAAGCCCAATCAGTAAATATGCCAAATAGGGAATCCGGCTCAGTTCGTGCTAGCAAAAGAAAAAAGTCTAAAGTGATCACGCGCGCGAGCGGACGCGCGGTTGGTCGCGAATTAGGGATTTCTAAAAGAAAGTCTAAGGTGATCGCTCGCGCGAGCGGACGCGAATCAGGGATTTCTGGCTTCCTGCAGGATGAGATTGACCATAGCTTTGCACCGAGGTGAATGTATCATTGAAAACGTGGGCATTCCTTCTTTCCTTCCTGAGACTCCAATCGAAGGAATTACCAAGGAGTCAAACCCTCCTCTAGTAGTCAGTCCATTAGGCTTTTTGTCCTATCAGAAAACCCGAACTCGTGAACAAAAACTACTTTGTACGGCTCCACCTCTACACTTATGGTTCATATGTTATTTTCCATGATATTCTCCACAGTTTCTTTGGAAAACTAAATCATCGTCAAAAGGATAAATAATATCACATTCTTTAAAACATTTATGTATAAAGTTGGGAACGCATTCGGCTAATAGAAAAGTTAACATGAATCAGACATGCACCTTCAAAGGTAAGCATCGGCAAGCTGTCAAGCTGTCCTTTGAAGGTGGCAACATCTAAAGCTAATTAGCAACATCTAAGCTGGCAAGCTGTCGGCGCCAAGCACAGTTCAGTTAAAAGCACGGAAAAAAATTAGATCAGCGCCGAAGACACGTCAAAACCGACACCGTTTCGAGAAAAGATGGGACTCCATAGTTCCAGTTGACAACCATGTTCATAAAAAATAGTGATAAACAATGCTGCATCTAATAAAATACCACGAGGTGGTACCACGAAGACATACAGGAACCAAAATGGTTCTGGTTCAGGTGGGCATATCAAAATTGTGTGTTTGGATGCCCAGGAGGGGCAAAAGATTGTGCACAGGAAAAACCTTTGCAACACTGGTATTCAAATTGAAAGGTTAGGACAGGGATATACCCATACTGATTTTACAACCTCTCAAAACATGTAACAAGAGCTATAAATTATGAAACCCATCTTAATAATAACAGCTAGCTATGCCTAAATGATTGATGATTTTCAAGCCGGGCCAGAAAAAATGTATGCTCAAGCAATCATTGCTTCCAGAAGCTCTCAAGAGACATCCTGTCATGAAAGACAGTTAAAAAGTATGTACTTCCCATTTTGCAAAAACTCAGGATTACAAAACTACTCACCATCCTGTTCAAAATTGACTTAAGCTGAAAATGTCAGGCTGCCTGCTGGAGGAATAGCAACAACCTTCCCTACAGCCACTGTCTTCCCTGCAATGATCAAAGGTTAAGTGACAAATGGTCAGATTAGCATATGATTTGAAAAGTCTAATTACTAGAAACAGAAAACAAATTACTAGAAAAGAATAGCATCAGAACCAGTCACCAACATTTTGAAAATAGTTTCCGAAGTGCGACTTTGACAGATCGTTATCATAATATATTATGACGAAAATACCTTTTCCAAGCCAAGTCTCATTATTTTCAAAAATCTAATACAGATAGTTCCAAAATCCAGTGGTTCTGGTTCAGAGTGCTCTGGTTTTTTGCTGAACTGGACTGCTATTAGCAAGTTTTGTTAAGCTAAAAGGCACACGCAATATAGAAACATGCCTAGTTGCACATTCCACATCAGTGGAAAGAACAAACATGGGAACAAAAATAAACCATGAAAATGGGCAGGGGTGCTCCTCCAGATTAGGAAGTAGTGGGTGAAAATTAATTAGTCTTTTATTTCAAGGAAAATTGGACTTCGAGCAGAGTTAGGACAGACAAAAGGGATTTCACCAAAACTTTTATAGGGATATTGACAGTCAAAATATAACCTCACTTTTTTACTGGAGGGAGTATATAGTAGTGGACACATTTCTTACGACATGAAAAGAAAAAGAATATGGATCAATAAACAAGGGGACAGGTGGTTGCTGACTTTGGTTCATTTTGATGTGTAGCACACTATTTATTCAGAAAACAAAAACGTATATATTTCACTGCATGTACTTGCCTTCTGTTCGAAGCGTAAACCTTCCAAGCTGAGGAAAATCAGAGAAGTTCTCTATACAAATCAAATTGTTCACCTAATTGCAGAACACAATAGAATTAGTTGAATCCTCAATAACTAGTTACAAACTTTTATTAGTGCTTTCGCAAGAAAAAACTTATATTAGTCAAGTTCTATGAGAATACCTGAATGCGGCAAACTACAACCGCACCATTCTTCACAAAAAGAGGCTTCCTCTTTGGTTTTTTCTTCTTGGGATCAGCTTCTTTCTTTTTCTTCATGTCAATTTCCTCTATGAGATCAACAATCTCACACTCTTCAACAACAGAATGGATATGCAATACTGCCTTGTAGCCAGCAGTGAAAATAGCCTGTTTTTCCCGCAGCAAAATAAATAAACTATTATGAACATAGAGAGAAAATATAATGCTAATTAAATACAATCAACAGTGGGAGTAAAAAAGACTGCGATGAATCGTCAAAGTTATGTGGTAGAGCTCAAGTATTCGTGAAACATTAAACTAAAATATGTCATGAATATCATAAATACACATGGAAGATTGATGTCTGTTGGAAGGAGATACACACATACAATAAAAGATGTTCCGAGTAATAGTACTTGAAATAAGTAAGATTCAAATTGAACAGAGATTGCCAAATCAAATATTACTTTAATATATCTGTTTTAAGATCAAATAAAGAGTATACGCCTCTGCAATCTGCAACCAAAAATGTACTCCCTCAAAATCCAACAGAAGTACAAGTTTAGTCAGACACATTGATTTTTATGTCTATTCCAGTTTACAATGCAAACCAGAAACTGTGTAACATTCTAGCAACCACGATAAGCATACAGTAGTTTCTCTTATGCATGTACCAGAATGACCAAAAGACACTTACATTGTCAAGCAACTCTAGAATCTGCAACTGAGCGTTAAATTCAGTGACAGCCCCAACAGGATTAGCTGCATGGATATACATGATCAGTATCAGAACAAAAATGCAAATTAGGAAATGATCCACAGCTAAACATCTTCCACAAATAAAAAATTATACAGGTGACATACTATGCACAAGTAAATTATAACAGCGTTCCATATGTATTGAGATGGAAAGCATACAATAGATTATAACAAATATCTGCACTTAAAAATATGGTGCAAGCCATTAGTAAATTGTTAAATGTTCAACATGTGCTGAGAGCTTTTCGTCCTATGTAATTATCCCCTTTTATCTATAACAAAGCCGCGTCATCTCATTTACTCAGCCTTTGGTTGATTGATCTAAGGTGCAAATTGTTGTCTTCTACTACCATGAAAACCACAATCATCTCAATTAGAGCCTTTGGATGATTGATCCAAGCCACCCTCAATTAGTTCTAGCCTTTGGATGATTGATCTAATGCACAAATTGCACAAAACCCATACAAGAAGTCGGCCAGTCTAGCTACAAGCAAATCCACTTTGTACCTCACGTGTACCAATCATGGTTGTTAAAGCGTCCCTAAGGGTGTAAGGCGTCCACTCCGCCTTACGTTGCCTCCGCCTTATGGGAAAAACTAGAGGAGAGGGCAAAACCAAGGGGATAAACCAATCCTGGAGAAGCAGCGGCAGCAGGGGAAGGGGGAGGAATGAAAAAAGCTGCCATCGTCGTCGCTGTCGTCCCCGACCACCGGCAAAGCCAGATCCACCTCCCTCGACGGCCAGCACCACCCGACGACGAGTGGCGGCAGCGGCAGGGGAAGAGGGAGGAGCGGAGGGGATGGACGTGGTGGCTGGGCAGAGGTCTCGCCGTTGGCGGCAGTGGAGCAGAGGCGAGCAGGTGGGCACCGATGGGATTGGGGACAGGGACAGGGACGGGGATGGTTGATAAATATCTATTACCATCTTCCATTTTTGTCCTTGGACTCTGTAGATATTATGAAGAAGTCCTTCATTTCCTATTTTCATCTTCCATTTAGTCCTTGGACTCTGTAGATATTATGAAAAAGTCCTTCATTTCCTATTTTTTTAATCTGCATAAGGCGTTGCCTCGACTTACGCCTTAGGCTTAACAACCATGGTACCAATCTCATGCAACTGCCACATAGCACCGTGTGGGGTTTCTATATAGCTGTAGTACAAATCTAACCACATAAACTACCCTTTCCATTCCAATATTGCCCAATATAAACAATCAAAATGAATGTTAGATTCCAACCAATCCAAACCTGGCTTAAATTACTAATGAATATTGCCAATATTATTTAATAAGAACTCGGCAAACATTAAAACAAAACAGGATGTCATTAAATATTCTAGAGGATACCTAGCAGGGCAACCTGGTAGGAAAATACTCTATATTACTTATCTAGAAGAAAATACTTACCAGTGCTTGAGAGCACAAAACCAGCCATTATATCCTCTTCTTCAATCCCAGACAATTTGACTCGAACATTCTCAGCAGGTCCAGCACGGCGTACCTTGTGCTCATCCAAACTTATGCCAATAACTTTCACATTAGTCTGTTAAAACAAGCCATTGCATCAGAAGTGAATGTATAGACTCCAAAAGGTACCCAAGTACACCATGAGTATTACGTTAAAGAAAAAGAATTACCTTGTTTGGCATGACCAACAAACTGTCACCCTCTCTGATAGTCCCAGACTCTATTTTACCCATTACTACAGTGCCCATATCTTTATACTTATCAATTATTGGCATCCTGCATTATTAATGCATATATTGTAAAGGTTCCATTTAGCATCTGAGTCTTACATGAGTGCACAAAAGTGCAAACAGTTAATAGGAAAATATAGTGTGTCAAATAGTTCATTCGAGCAATCTGAAAAACAAAATCCATATATTGTCAAGTAATTAATGGTATATTACAAAAATGTTTTGCAAATATATTAGTATGTAAATTTACCACTAACATATTAAAGAGTAAATTTCACAAAACTTCATGTGTACTTAAAGACCAGAGTGAAGCATTAATATCACAAAACTCACATTTAACATTAAATATTGAAGAACTTTTCGTATTCACTTTTAAAAAGAGAGAATATATACAGTTTTAAATGCATAACAATCTACCTGACTGGACCTTTGGGGTCACGCAAAGGAACTTCAATACGATCCAGGACTTCAAAAGGCATGGACCATCCCACCAACTACAAATGCTTTTATCCATCCTGGTCTTCATATTGGTTCCCAGAAGACCAGATATTGGCAAGAAATGAACATCTGATAACAGCAGAGAGGGAACATTAAGAAATACCAAGCAGGCTTAGTTTTCAGTTGTAGTTGCTATGATGTGCTGCATTGTACTTATCTTTTATATATACTGTGAAAACATACATACATATAATCATTGTAGTTTGTTCGACAGGTCAAATTAAGGTTCAATAAAATATGTTATGCCACTGCCATATCACCAAGAGTTGTTTCCATCCTTGTTTGCAACTTAAATTAGAAGAAAAGTAGTTTCTCAAATGCCAAAACTGAGGCGCCGTTCGATCCTAGATTCTGGGCTGAAATTGTGTCAGATGCTAATATTTAGGGTAGTTGGCCCAGTGTGAAATTTGGAATACATGATTCTAATCTAAATTCCAGTGAGAGATGCAGTTCTTCAGTGTAAAACAGGAATCAGACAGAATTTCTGGCTCTTCAGGCTGGTGTTATTTTGCTCACAGCCCCCTCCTGATGCTTCCCCCTTGCTCCTGGACCAACACCATTGCCAAGCACCACGGCCACATTGATCCTTAACCTTGGTCATTATCAATGCACTCCCGATGAATTCCTGGACTCCTGGCAGTCAGGGTGCAGGTGGTGGAAGGCTCCTCGCTGAGATCCTCTGCCAGCTCTGCAGGTACTGAAGCTGCATTCTGATCTGACTCTTCACTTCCAGTTTCTTGCTTATGTGATCTCCTTTGATTCGGTTTCGGTTCATACCCAGCTACTTCTTTGATTCCGATTCCCCAATGTGAACACCTAAACATACCTTTTAATTTGATTCCTACATTATAATTCCATGCAGATCTAAACAGAAATATTCAAATTTGAACTGTACTCCAGGAGATTCAAAACCCAGAGGAATGTGAATCAAAATCCAATTTCTCCAATTGATAGGATCCAACTAAAAGTAGTTAGGCCAATTGAGATTATCATCATCCACTCCTATGCCTAATGGAGCCATACTTGTTCGTATGCAATGCCTACAATCATCATGATGATGGAAATCTACATCATGTGTTTGCACTTTGGGCAGGTGCTTTCATGTCAAAGATCTACTAATAGACAAATAAATAGTGCGAAGTATAAAGACCTCTTAGAGCAGAACAAAAACCAAGGGGCTCCCTCATGTCATGGTTAGAGTACACCACAAGGTAGGTGTGTGGTAACTCTGTTAGCATAACCAACAAAGCAATTAGATCTAATCAAATCTAGAGATAGCCCATATTACATTCAAGAGAAAGAAGCATCAATTGATGAACATATCAAAATACTGAGAGAAAATCCAAGAAATGCCAATGACAAACACCCAAGTCCAAGAAATGCCATCACTGTTAGGGTTCTATCCACCCCACCCCTATAGCACTTAACGGAGGGCTGCTAACGGAACCCAAACGATGATGGCATTTCGGAGACAAAGTCGCTTGTACGATGACATTTCATTGAATTTGCACTTGTCGATGGCATTTCTTGGAATTGGGCGCTGGTCAATGGCATTTCTTGGATTTTTCTCTTTGCTAAAATGATTGCTATATATCTCCGTCCAAATTTCAGCTTTCAATTGTCACATCAAAATGGCTTCAGCTTGAAATGAGTGTTTATAGTAATAAGACTACGAGGTAACATCTAATAAGAATAATACCTTTTTTAACATTGTACCCTGAAGATCTGAGAAAAGGAACCATCTTTGACTCAATTTCATCATACCTAAAATAAACAGTAAATTTGATTACTTTCCTCCATACATACCCAGTATTTAGAATAAAAATCCTTCAAATTGTTGAATACAATGAAACGAGAATGTCTTATCAAGCATACCTTTCTTTAGACCATTTTACAGTAGGTTCATCCATCTTATTGATGACAACTATCAACTTAGCAACACCTAGAGTTTTTGCAAGCAGCACATGTTCACGAGTCTGTCCTCCTTTTTCGTAACCAGTTTCAAATTCACCTTTTCGGGCAGATATAACCTATAAAAAGAAGAGGAAATGTACTTAACTACCAGAGGAATAAAAGATGTGCAGATGTTCAGCAAAAAAACAGAAGCCCCAAGTCATATAGTTACCAGAACACCGATGTCAGCTTGAGATGCACCACTTATCATATTTGGAACATAACTTTTATGACCCTGCAAATTTAAACCATGCAAGTAAAAAAATGGCATAAAGATACAACAGTTCAGTTCATCATTACAATTTAGAAAGAAGCATCATCATTGGAAATTGTCAGTAAGACAATTAATCAAAAACAATAATTTCACATTGTTTGGATTGATGGAAGTTTTGATGTGTCATTTGACAACTTCTAAAGCTTTTCACTGATCTTAGTTAGGAGTTGCATGGCTAAATTTTGGTCTAAACAGGTGTATACTTGGATATTTTGTCTAGAACATAGTATCATCAAAAGAGTTTATTGCATCAATTAAGGCCCATAAAATTACAAGCTGTTATGCGGCACATTACTTATTACCAGTGTTGACCAAGGGAGGTCCAGTTCATTATGCAGTGGCTGCATCAGAATAGGTAAAGAGATAAGAGACTTCATTTCCATTTAAGCTAGATCAGTTTAATGTTTATTTCTTAGCTGAGAACCTGAGATGGTCTCTCCAGATTTGGTATGCTGTTTGGCTTATTTCATTAGTTAGCCCGCTATATATGCCCCATGCCCTCATACTTCTTTCTTTAGTGATTAAGCAAAATTAAAGCATCTACCCAATGCTACCAACATGGCATTTGGGTGTCAGGTAAGGAGACATCTAATCCACAACTACAATCCCCATAGTATTGCAAGTTCAACCACAAGACAATCCTATTTAATAACTATTTTTTACAAGGTATAATAGCATCTAGCAAAATTATTCAAGAACCACAAAAACTAAGGAAGTTGCCTTAAGTCATTTAGTCATAATCAAGACAGAGGATTCCACAACAGCATAAATAGCTAAATTTCTGTACAGTTCAAACTAGAATTCCAGACACAAGAATGCTCTTATACACTAAATCAGGAAAAGCAGACCACGTTATGGAAAACAATAAACAACCTAACAAGTTCAAGGAAACTATATGTCATTGCAAACAAGCATAGTGCCCATGCCCTGCTATGGATCTCAAATAAATTGGATACGTAAGTTCCATCGGATCAAGTAGTAACCTGCATATACACAAGGATTAACAGACGTCTACATGGTTCTATCTACATATGATTTTTCACGAGCAGGAGGGGTATAGAGCACACAAACTCTTTGTTTTAAGTAGTCAAAGACAATCCGAAAGAAAATACCACTATCACATTAATATGGTAAAAGAGAAATACCGGTGCATCTAAAATAGTGAATCTTGTAGTTTCTGTCTCAAAGTGGGCTCTGCCAACTTCGACAGTTTTCCCCTGAAAAAACACAGAAACAAGAACAAAAGTATAATAAAAATCAGCATCACCATAAATTCATAATACAAAAGCACAATCAAAGGATCTTTGTGACCTAGATGAATGTACTATTTCCTTGTTGATTACAGTATGCTTGAAGTATGCATCAGATTATGCTAGACTAACAAAGTCATTTAAACGAATTATCCCTTGATGAAGCAGGCCACCTATATGGAACAGATACCTTTAGCCGCTCTTCCTCATTTGTGTCCATAATGTAAGCCATGTACCTACAAGTAATTCAGATAACAGGTTATATCTAGCTGTATCATAATTTTAATATATATATATATATGTATGTATATATACATATACATATATATACAATAGTTAATCCAGGGTTCAGCTCAATCTTTGCATTATTCATATAGCAAACTAAGCAAATCTAGCGAAGTGTACTAAAAACCAAGTGCTGAGTTCGAAAAAGGCATCCAGTTTATGTCTGGAGAAAAACGAAAGAACTACCCACCAGCTTTCTCGGCTTTTATCTTTAGCTTCTTTTTCATACTTCTGGATGGTCCTATCATCTACTTGACCACTCAAGAAAAGTATTTGCCCTCCGGCAGTTGATTTTCCAGCATCTGGGAATATGGAACAACAAAAATAAAATAAGAGAAGCAAAGCATCTGGGCATATGGAACAACAAAAATAAAATAAGAGAAGCAACAGATCTACAGAAGAACCACAAGGTCGGTAACAATAGGCTGCTGTATCTGTACTACATGACTATTCCACAAGCAACAAAATATGAAAATAGAACATCATGCAAAATATTTTGACAAGCTCGATCGATTGTTTCTAATAGACAAGCAACAAACAGCACACCAAAGTTGTCTAAAATGGATGTCCAATAGTAAATTGATTTTAATCAAAATTAACAAAATAGTATTTAGAAGAAATAATTTATACACAACGTCATCAAATATCCCTCAAAAAATACACCCATGCCCATGAATAGTAGCAGGTATTGGTTGGTATGGGTATGGTACAACCGCAAACACCTTTTAACTACTGTACTCATCATCACCCACACATGTTAACAAAATATATTAGCCTAATAGGATCTAAGCAAAGGCATTCCTTCTGTATTCTCTCCAAAAATACAGGGCAAATAACCTTGGCATTCTAAAACAGAGTCATTCCAAAAGGCATTAATTCTAAATTCTTCACGAATTTCAGTACAGTACCTTAACCTTTCCTCTTTCTATATTTCCATTTCAGCAGGATTTTCCTATTTATGTTTTTTTACTATGTAGAACAAATTTATATTTGAATACTGTGGCAGGACAAGAAAATCTTTTCTGCACCAACATTTTTTGTTTTATTTCTTGAAACTTACATGACAATTCACATGTTATGGGCATGGTTGGGGTAAGGGTCTTTAGGCCTATCTGAGGTGTCCCTGGACCCAAGTGGCGTGATGGCGCCATTGAGGCAGTCACACCACAACGGCAGGAGAGAAGAGGAAGACTAAAGACTCTTGTTTAAATACAATCCCAATCCTTATATAGATGGACTGACTTGACTATGAAGAAACCTATCCCTTAGAAGAAGGAAATAGCTAACTAACAAATCAAAATCTTATCTCTACTCTAAACGCGTGAACAGTAACCACGTGAGTACTGTTCACATGCAGTACCACCAGCAAAGGGAGGTTGACTGCTCTTTGGGCCCTAATGGTTGCACATGACATCACACCATATTTTAATGTACATCAGAGATAAAAATGAAGGTGGGAATTAGCATGGACCAAATAATTTCCAGGGTCTAAACATACTGACAAGAAGTATTAATTAAAATCAATATCATGGATTTTGTATGACCCTGAGACAAGAGATCCTCAGTGTTATGACAAAACATTCTCTGATAGACACACTACAAAATGACACAGATAAAAAAGATAACAGTTTTGAAATTTTCTATGAACAGATCTGGCTAACAGTGACAAAGAAAATTGAATACAAGGCAGGTGGTAAGAAAAATAACCTACCGACATGGCCAATGAAAACCACATTTAAATGCCGCTTTGTTTCCTGTTCCTCCTCTACTATCTCTTGAGCATCCTCATGTGCAGCAGCTGGATCAATAGAAAAGTAGTACTTCATGCCAACAGGAAAGAAAAAAAATCAAACAGGAAACCATCTGGGGTATTAGCCTCCAGAGGAAGTTGCTGCCTTGGTAAATGGAAAGGAGGGAATAAGTTTCGCTCATTTAACTTATTACTACCTTTAAATGAAGACCATAATCTATATTAACAATAGTGCGATAGGAATTGAATCCTGAAACTACTTACAGGTAGAATGTTATTAATACATGGAGAAAACAGATAGCAGAAAAATTAACCAACGATGTAATTTATTATTTGAGTACTAGGTAAAAGTAACTGCAACAACAGCTTGAACAAGGTTATCACATATACCGTTCGTCTTCAACTCCAACGACTGGAGTGATGATTGAATTTCTGCAACATCTGACAGAAAAGTTCAAACCACAGGTTAGTCCTTAGAGATCAAGAACTTCAATGGATCAAATAAACACTAGCATCTTCCAAAACAAAGATACAACTATTAAGAAGAAAAATTAGAAAAAATACCAAAGAAAATAAACTCATGTGGACATCATTCTAACTACCAGTAACAAAATAAATAAATAAAAACTTTCTAGATTTTATCAATGGTAGAGGAAGCTTGTTCAGCTCACGAACCATACTAGAGAGAGAAACTAAATATGGTAAGTTGGATATATTATTGGGTCCGTTTAAGATACAGCAGTTTAACCAAGCCATTAATCAGACATTGGGCTTAAACATGGAGAAAAAATTGGGAAACAAAGTCAGTTGGATATATTGTTGGGCTCATTGAAATGAGCATAACAGAAGTTCTTATAAATTTTCTGCTCTTTTTAAGAAATGATTTTCTACAAGAAACTATATAATAAAGGCTGACATATGCTTGGACATGATCAATACCACAAACTGTGCTTTTATGGAAAGCTAAAAGGCCATGAATGGTATGAAATTCATCATATGCGCAGATATGCCCTTATTTGCCATCAAGGAAATCTAACTTCCATGGGATTACCCATTTAATAATGTCATCAAACATCCATGCCATTGGTGTAGACTAACCAAGCACACGATGAAGCAATTTATACGTTCCAGGAGCAGGATATGGAATCTGGATTATGACAAAACGCACAAAAGTACAATCAGCTCCACAACACTTCCCTTAAGCCTCAGAAATCATCTAACTGGCAGAGGACCAAAACATTGCATATTATAGTTATGCACACAACTGTCAACTGGAGGGGCTAGCACGAAGCACGATAGATCTAGGGACTCAATTTCCCGTTGCTCTTCTTCCAAACCCCAGCTGAATCAGCAGAAATCGCCAATATAAATCATCCTAAACGCCACATAAACATTCCTAACCCTCCTAAACCTAGACGAGGACACAATCGAAGGCGTCCACGGCACAGATCGGCGAGGAACGAGCTCAGATCTAAGCGCAGCAGCCACATAACAGCACAGCGGGACACGCGCACAGTGCGGAAGGGGAGAGAGAGAGGAGGAGGAGGAGGAACCTTCAGCCGGAGCCGCGGGAGGAGCGGCATCCGGCAGGCCCTCGCCGTCCTCAGCGGCGGCGGCGGCGGCGGCGTGGTGGTGATCCACGGCCATCGGCTCGGCGTCCTCGTCGCGCGCCCAGTCGTCGACGACGGAGGCGGAGGCGGAGGCGTCACCGACCTCCTGCGCGGCGGGCGGCGCGGCGTGCGGGTCGTGCTCCATCCTCGGCGTCTCGCGAGCTGGAGCAAGGCAAGTGCTGGTGGTGCTCGGGGACGGCGGGCGTGCGTGCGGTTCCTAGGGTTTTCGCGGAGCGTGCAGGATTTGGACTTCTCCCGGTGGAGGACTGGAGAGTGGGCGACGATGCTGTGGCTGGATGGCTGGGATGGCTTGATGATGGGGGAGGAGAGAGAAGGCGGCGCCTGCTTTTAAGCTGCAAGGACTCCCTGCTTTTGGCTCCAGTAGTTCAGTGTCAACCTCGAATCCGTCTGAGCCCGTGGTATCGTCACTGGGGCATGTCAGCCCATGAAGCCAACTATTTTCCTGGGAATTAAGTCTATTTTGCGTCCCTCATCTCTTCCTACTAATTGAATCGTCTCCCTCAACCACAAAACCGGTATAATGCTTCCTTCATCTTTGAAAACTGATAAAAATAGATTTCTTTGGTGGTTTGGAAAGCAAATTCTGTTGGCATGGCAAGTTGACCGCGGTTAACTGGTTGAATCAGCGAGGTGGGACCTACATATCAACGACTCTCCTTTCTTCCCCTTCTCTTTTTCTTTCTCTCTCATCTCTTCCTCCTCGTGATATCCATGCCGATGGGGAGAGGGGCGGTGACACGAGCGAGCCGGTGCAAGCCGGTTGTAGCCCCTCTACCCGGTGGTCTGGAGATCACAAGGAGGAAAAGATGGAAAAGAAAATAGAGAGGAGAGAGGAAGAGAGATGAGGGGAAGAAAGGAAAGTTGTTGACATATGGGTTTCACCCTACTGACTCAGTGAATCAACCGTGGTTAACCTGTCACGTCAGCAAAAACGCTTTTCGAACCATCGAAAAAGTTGATTTATACTGGTTTTCGGACATGACGTATGCATTATATCTGGTTTTGTGATTGAGAGAGATGGAGGAATAGATGAGGAAGAAAAATAGACTTATTTCTTTCGCAGGTAGGGTCAATTTTTAACGGTATTGCTATATTTATTTCGATACATCCTTCTGTCAAAGTCAGTCAATTTTTCAGCTGTAAGATGTTTGTTCAGATTAGTGCTATGCTTTTTTATACTAGGTGAAAACACATTTTCCTTGCTCCTTGCATACATAGTATATATTTTAAAATATATAATGCATGTGATCATTTGTCTTATTGAAAAAATACTCCCCTATTTTTTAATAAACATCACGTTTGGCCGTTTGACCTATTCAAAAAATTTATATAAATAAACTTTATTTTGTTTTGTTGTGACATGTTTTACGGTTAAGAACTTAAAGTATGACTTATACTTTTATTATTTATATTATTTTTGAATAAGATAAATGGTCAAATATTATTTTAAAAGTCAATGGTGTCATCTATTAAAAAATTAATAGAGGTAGTATGTAAATATCATTTTTTTTGTTGTTGTGATATTTTTTATCATCAGTCTCTTAATTACTTATATTTTTTATATTTGCACTATTCTCAATAAATTGAATGGCCAAATGTTATATGTAAGCATTATATATTTAAAAATGGAGAGTGTCATTTATCTCTTGATCTCAAATTCCTTTTGTACCATGCATATTTCTTACATTTTCAAATTCTCTTGTAGTTATCTTCCGTACAATTTTTAGAGGCTATATTAATTTATTATATTTAGAGTAAATTTCACAAAAACTATATGTACTTTAATAAAATTATCACAAATCTATAGGTTTAAACCATAGTATAATAAAACTACATATCCCGCTCGGATCTGCTTTAGATTAAGATTAATTGCAGCACGCAAAAAAAAAAAGCTATTAGCGCATAATTACTTTGAGTTTTAATTATTTTAAACTTAAAAATAAATTTATATAATATTTTAGAATAATTTCTATATAAAAAGTTTTCATAGAAACATTGCTTAGCAGTTTGAAAAACATACTAACGCAAACCGAGAAAAATCTGAATCTTAACGAAAAAACATGACCTAATGAATAAATTTATAAAAAACTACATATTTAAACCATTATATCTCAAAACTACAAATTCAATGTCATTTTTTTACATCAATTTTCTAACAAAACTACACATTTTAAAATTTTATCATGGTAACATGTGTAGAGATAGCACATAAAAAATTTATAGTTTTGTGAAAAGACGATACTAGATTGTCGATGTCGGAGATCGACACACGGGAATCCGGAGGACCCCTTTTTGGTTCGGCACAGGGGAGCGGTGAATCTGGGCTTAAACTCGCGGTAAGGATGGGGAGGAGCTCAAAACCGTAAAAGATCGCAACGGCAATAGACACCGGGGTTTATACGAGTTCGGGCCACCTATGAGGTGTAATTCCCTACTCCCGTTCTTTGTGTAATATGAGGGATGAATTACAGGAACCGGTGAGGGTGCCCTCCTGGGGGATGATGGAGGCGGTGACTGAGGTGGGATGTTTGAAGCCCCAAGGTCCCCAACAATGGCCGAACCTTAGGCTTGTTCTGGGGTTGCTAAGAATAGTTAGGAGCCGTTGTCCTGGAACTTGTACTAGGGACCTCACGAGACCCCGAGGAACATGAACCTCGGCCGACTTGGGCCTCCTTTATAGCGCGCAAGGGGACACCACAGTAGTCCTGATTTTCTTTACTCCGCTCCACATGATGGAGCGGCTCTTTGCCTTGTCTTGTCGGAGAAGCCACCCCATATTTGTCCCTCTTGTCGCGTCATGGAGTTGGCGGAGAAAAGCGGGCGTCGTGGCTCGCCATGCTGCCGACGTGAGGATGGGTCAACCTACCTACTCCACTGGGGCCTACCGATCAGTGGCCCTTCACCTGGGGAGGCGCCCGCGCGACACCCCTGTTACTTACGTTCTCTCTCCCACGCGGCCGCCCGATGCATTCAATGCGACTGGGGGGCGTGGAGGGGGGCGTGCATGGAATGACCGAGCAGTCATACCACGGTCACTGTCAAAGACTTTATACCTCGTGATGGGCAAAAGGGTGATGATGAGAGCGGCTGACAGGCGCGTCTCACATTGCATTAAATACGACGGGGCAGGCGCTTAGCCTCTCTCTCTCTTTGGGCATTAAATGGGGTAGGTGGCAGCTGGACTCGCCCCTCTCTCAGAGAGGTGCGAGGCGAGGGGCGGGGGGTCCGGGTGACCCCGGGCCCCGCCAGCCCGGGGTCCGAGTGATCCCGACCGCCACTTGGGGAGTACGGTGGCCTCCGGGCAGCCCCAGAGCCGAGACCCTCTCGGGTGGCCACATGGCCACCCGGGCGGACTCGCTTGAGCCGTCCGTAACATATTTCGGCGCACTCGGTGGGCGAAGGCGCCTTCCTTTTTAGATATCGTATCTGCGACATACCCCCGGGCCCATATCATCGACAGTAGCCCCCGGTGTTGACCGGGGCCGAAGCCGGATTCAGGCGCGGTTAACGCCATTTTTTGAGCGTGTGGGCCTGGGCACTGGATGTGCCTCGGCGTAATAGGAGGCCGGTACACGACAACCGACGTTGTGCTTGGCTAGGCCTTTTTCAGATGGGGGGCGTGTTATTCGGCCACGCACGCGGGGGCCCATCAAACCACCTAGCTCTCTCCGTCTTGCGTAGTGCGCCTGGTGGGCGCGAAACCCTAGGCGGCGCGAAACCCCAGTGGCGCGGGAACCAAAGGGGATGCGAAAAAACAAAGGGGCGCGGAGCCGAGGAGGCGCGCCGTGTGGTAATGGGGCGAGATTAATGCCGTAGAACTCGAGGAGGTCGTGGTTGCTTATAAAAACAGATCCACGAGAAGGGGGATCAGTTTTTACGCTTTCCATAGCCATCGCCTCCGTCTTCCCAGCGCTTTTGCTCTTTCGCCTCCCTTCTTTCGCCACCGGCTTCCTTTTTCACACTCCAGCGCCTGCCTTGGAGATGGCCCGTGATTCGCCTTTGGAGCCGGGGAGCGTGCTCCCCAAATCTCTGGTTCGCACCGCGGAGGCCCGAAGCCTCTTCAACAAATACCTGCCGCGCGGCACGCGCAGCGGCGGCGATGTCCCAGAGGAGCGGCCTCCACGAAGATGGTGTTCTTCGCCTCTTTCGCCATGGTCGGGCTGGTGCCACACTTCTCTCGCTTCTTCCTCGACGTGCTGGAGTTATACGACCTCCGGCTGCACCACCTCACCCCCAACGTCGTCTTCTACCTTGCCGTCTTTGCCTACACTTGCGAGATGTTCGTGGGGGTGATGCCCTCACTGCATCTTTTCCAGCTAGCTTCTTCCGGCATGCCGGGCGAGCTCCCGGCGCGGTTGGATACGTGGCGATCCACCGCGAACGATAGGACCGTCGGCACCCCTTCATCGACATTCACCCCGCTCCAGTGGAAGAACCGGAGGGCCTTCGGTTCTACACCGCCTAGGCGACCACCCCGCCTCCCTTTCGACGGAATCCCGGTGAACCGCAGGAACTAGGGAGCGCGTCGCGAGCCTCGGGAGGGAGCCGGACGGGGTGCCGGAGCGGATCGCCTACCTCCGGAGGGGGGGCCTGTCCAGCCACGCGGTCTTCCGTGACTTCCAGATGAGGCGCATCGTGCCGCTGCAGGAGAGGTCGCGCCCCGCCCACATGTACACGGGCTTCAACGATGATATGCGGACCCATGTGGGCACCGCTTCGATTGGGACAAGAAAGACCTCGCAATCTCCGGTCCGCCGCACCCTTGGCGTCATGGCAATGGACCGACGCAGCTCCCGCCTCGGGTTGGTGCCGCGTGCCGGGATTCGGCGCGCCCGGAGATCTTGCATGCGCGCAGTGGTGGGCGACGACGTGGGCTCGTCGCCGCAGCGCCGGCGTTACCTCGAGGGGTGGGGGCGATGACTACGACGACGCCGACGACCAGGTGCCCATCGGGTGGCTGGGCCGCCGGGTCCGGGCAGGAACGAGCTGGGGGCCCCGGACCCGAAGGGGAAGAGGAAGAGGTCAGAGGAGGACCCTGCACCTCCCCCATCTCCACCGCGCGGTGGCGGCGCGGAGCGCGCCGCTCCTCTCTGCAGATCCAGAGGCCCGCAGGCGGCGAGCCCGGCCTCAGGGGCCGCTCCGTCGGGGGCCAGGACGGCCACAGCGACGGCGACGACAATGACGGCGGAGGCCGGGAGCACACCTACGGCGAGCGCGCCTTCGGCGGAGGCCGGCCGCGATGCTCCAGCGTCGGCGGAGGCGGCGAGCGACAGCCCAGCGAGCCCTACGGGCGGTCCTGCAAAGAAGAAACGGGCCATCTCCTGGGTCTCCTGGGGCTTCAACGCCACCCGCAGGTAACGCCTTGCGGATACGTACCCGCCCAGTGGGCCTTGTTTTTTTGTCTTGTGTTTGATCCCTTAGTATGTTTATTCCTGCCCCTAGCCGCGAGCACCGGCATTTTAGCCCCAGGGTTATACCAAAGGGCGGTTCTGCCTCTGGCTTGGCAGGGGTGGCGCAGGAGAGGCTCAGGGCGTTGGAGCCCTCCGGGTCCCGGTCGCCCCTTATTGGTTCAGGCCCGGATCCGGAGCGATCCGAGGAGGAGGCCCACGAGGAACGAGCCGGGGGCCCTCCGCCGGCGGCAGATTTGGGCGGCTGCCCCGATGTGGAGGAAGCGGCGGCGAGCCGCGGGAGCGCCTCGGGGTCCCCCGCGAGAGCCTTCGCGCCACCACGACGGCCATCGCCCGCGCCGTGCCATCCGGCACGCCGTCCCTGCCGGCCAACACCAACACTGCGGTGCCTGCTCGCCACGATCCTCCGACTCGGGAGCGCCTCACTAGAGGGGGGCAGCCTGGCGGCGGCGGCGCAGTGGGCGGTTCGGGACATGGAGCGCCTTCGGCTTCCCGCCCGGCGCAGGTGGTCGACCTCAGCTCGAGTTGCGACTCCGAATCCGGGGGTGCTCGGTCCGAGTTCGTGGCCGCCCTGGATACCGAGCCCCTCGTCCGGTCGCAGGAGCGGGTGAGGGCAATTGTGTCCAGCGCACTGGAGGAAGCCAACGTGGTCTCCTTGGAGGGGCTCTGGGCCCAGATCCAAGCCTTGGCCGCCAGGAAGGTCGCGGTGGCGCGGTGGGAGGCCGACGTTGAAGGCCGCCGGGAGCTGGTGGCCACGGCGAGGGTGGAAGGCCTCGTTCGCAAGCAGGAGCTGGCGGATATCGAGCGGCGCCAGGGGGAACTCAACCAGGTGTTTGAGGACACCGTCGTTGAGCGGCACACCGCCGACTTCCACGAGCAGTGTCGCCGCCGTTGCAGAGGAGAGGGTTCGCACCACCGCCGGAAGGTTCATCCGCGACCTCAACGAGCGTGCCCGGAGCTCGACCAGCCGCGAGCGCACCCGCGCGATGCCGAAGCCGCCACCGACGACCGACGCCGAACTCCGTGCCCGCGAGGCCGCCTCGGTGGAGCGGGAGAAGGCTCGGAGGCGGCGTGGCGGCGGTCGAGAACCGGAGGCCGCCGTTGCCTGTGCCAAGGAGGACTCCGCCGCACGGAGGCGAACGTGGTGGCCCAAGAAGGTGATCGCCGAGCGCGAGGCCGCCGTGGAGGGGCGCGAGGTGACGGTGGCTGAGGCCCAGGAGGAGGCCTTCCGGTGCCCGAAGGCCGTTTGGGAGCGCGCAGCGCTTGCCGCCGCTCGTGCCGTCGCAAGCCGAGCCAAGCTGTGGGAGCGAGATCTCGCCGCCGGGAGCAGCGGCGGCGCGCGGAGGCGCAGTGTGTAAGCTCCCGCCCGCCGCCGTAGCCGGAGGAGGCGTGGAGCCGGATCGTGGAGTTGAGCACACCTGCAGCTTGGGGCTTGGGTCATGGCCTCATCCATCGAGCGCTTCTGGAGGCGGCCGCGAGGTGGGGGTTATCCGTCCCTCACTTGCGTCCCTACCTTGGGGGGGGGGGGTTAGCCACGCACATAGATGAGTTGGATGAGGGGATAAAGAGGGTGCCGGAGGAGGTCGACGAGGCGGCGAAGGAGTCGTCGTACGACTTGTCCCGCCAGGTCGCGACGCTCATCCTAGCGAGCTACCAAGCCCATGACCCCGGCTTCGACCCCTACATCCCCACTGAGGACTTCCCCGAGGGCACCGAGGAGGCCGCTCGGCGCCGCGTCCAGGATGCCGTTGATTCCATTATGGTGGGCTTTGACGACACTCCGGCGGCCTTCCAGCTCGCCTTCCGCGATGACTCGCCGGACGAAGACCACCCGGAGAGCGCCCCCAGCGGTCCGCCGGCCGCTTAGGACTCCCCTGCCCTTTTTTGCTTTTATCTGTACTTGTGAACAAAAACATTGCGATATTGTTTATAATATTAGTACACTTGCCTTTATCATGCTGGGCTTGTATTGTAGCAGCCCATCGTGGCTGCCTCTGATGATTCGTATATGTATGTATATATATATATTGGGAGCCCCCAGCCAACTTAGCGCACACGTAGTGGCGGTTAGTTGGCCCGAGCCCCTGCCCGTTTGCTTCCCTGCAATGGTAGTTCAACTTTTAGTTAGTTCGGTCGTTGCAAGAATATGGTAGCACGGTCTCTCGCCATGATTCGTCCCATGTAGCTGGGAGCTGGTCTGGGTTCGGGCAGCATGCATCGGCCGACGGCTAGTGCCTTCCTCGGGGTTTCGGGTAGGAGCGAAGGCCAAAAAAGGCCAGCGGGGGCAACGGCAACGGGGGGTTCGGGACAGGCGTGTTAGTACGGACCCGAGCCCCCAGGCGTTGACTACCCCCATGCGTGATAGTATGCAGCGTCGCTCCACCTTCGACGCCCTTAGGGCTCTTAGGCTAAGGCGGGCAAGGCCAGAAGACCACTGGAAACCAGCATCCACAGCACATGTTCCGGCACATGGGAGAAAACACACTACAAGCAGGTATTTTGCAAGGGAAAATCATAAGGAGTGTAATAGCGAACTCATTGTTCATGCCACTGGAAGCAGTGAATGAACTTCCATGTATGTTTCAGCACACCATGCGGCTTATGGGTAGAACTTGCGCAGTGGGAAATGTTCCACGGGTTCGGCAGTGGAGTGTCGTCCTCTCGTGGCCGGAGAACTCGCTCCCGACGCGGGGTGCCGATAACTTTGTATGGCCCCTCCCACATCGAGGATAATTTGCTCGCCCCGCACGCGTTTGCACGTGACGCAGGATGAGATCATTGATCTGCAACGCTCGGGGGCTGACTTTGTGTTGATGGTAGCGGCGGAGACTCTGCTGGTAACGGGCCACGCGAAGTGCTGCCCGACGTCGTCTTTCTTCTAGGTAGTCCAGGTCATCGCGACGCAGCTGTTCTTGATCTGCTTCGGTGTATAACGTGGCTCGGGGCGATCCTAGGGTGAGCTCGAAAGGCAAGACCGCCTCGGCTCCATACACCAAGAAGAAAGGTGTTCCCCGGTGGCGCGGCTCAGTGTTGTCCGATTGGCCCAAAGGGCGCAGAGCCTCGTCGCCCACGAGTCCCCATGCTTTTTGAGGACGTTGTAGGTCTTCGTCTTGAGGCCTTTCAATATTTTCGCGTTTGCACGCTCGGCTTGACCGTTGCTTTGGGGGTGGGCGGGCGAGGGAAGCGAGCTTGATGCTCATATCATCGCAATACTCGCCAAACACTCACTCGTGAATTGGGTGCCGTTGTTGGTGATGAGCCTGTTGGGGACCCCGAACCTTGCCGTGATGCCTCTCATGAACCGCACAGCCCAATGCTTGTCGATGACGCCGACTGGATAGGCCTCGAGCCACTTGGTAAATTTGTCGACGGCGACATATAGAAATTTGCGGCCGCCCCGTGCTCGCTTGAATGGGCTCAGATATCCAGCCCCCGCACCGCGAACGGCCACGAGAGCGGGATGGTCTGAAGGGCCTGAGTCGGCAGGTGCGTCTGCTTGGCGTGGAATTGGCACGCCCGGCACCGCCGCACGAGGTCTGTTGCATCCTCCAGTGCGGTGGGCCAGTAAAATCCTTGGCGGAATGCCTTTCCCACCAAGGTTCGGGAGGTTGAGTGCGCCCCACACTCTCCCTCATGGATCTCGGCTAGGAGCTCGAGACCCTATTCCCGAGCGATGCATTTCATGAGCACTCCATTGGCACCACGTCGGTAGAGTGTCCCTTCCACCAACACGTACCTTTGGAGGTGCGGGCAATGCGTTCGCTCCTCGCGTTGCTTGGGCAATGACGCGTCTTGCAGATACGCCCGGATTTCCGAAATCCAAGCCACCTGGCGCGTGATGTCGGTCCCGGTAGGACCAGGCTGTGGCTGGCCTGCCAAGTCCGGGGCGTCAGGACCAGCCGATTCCTGCCCTTGGGGCGGTTTGGGGCACGCCGACGGCTCTGTGAGCCTTTCTTCGAATGTGCCCGGCGGGCGGTGCTCGTGCGGACGCGATTCTAGACAACTCGTCCGCCAGGTATTATTTCTTCGGGAACGTGGCGCAACTCGAGGCCATCGAAATGGCGCTCCATACGCCGTACTTCCTTGACATAAGCTTCCATTTGGGGGTCGACGCATTGGTACTCCTTGGAAACTTGGTTTACGACCAGTTGGGAGTCCCCGAGGACTAGCAGATGGCGGATGCCCATGCCTGCTGCCGCTCGTAACCCCGCTAGATGCTCTTTGTATTCGGCCATGTTGTTGGTTGCCCAGAAGTCAAGCCGGACGATGTACCGGAGTACGTCACCCGTTGGGGAAGTTAACACCACGCCTGCCCTGGCCCCGTGCAGGGTGAGTGAACCGTCAAAGTTCATCATCCAATGCGCGGTCCGTTGGCCGCGACCCTCCGCACTCTCGGGTTCACCCGGGGGTGGGTCACTATCGGCCGCAAGCGTCCATTCCGCCACGAAATTAGCCAATGTCGCTTTTGATTGCGTGACAGGCTTCAAAATATAGATCGAACTCGACAATTCGATAGCTCACTTGACTACCCAACCCGTGCCCTCCCGGTTGTGCAGAATTTGCCCGAGAGGGTAGGACGTGACTACCATTAACCGATGCGCTTGGAAGTAGTGGCGCAGCTTCCTGGAAGCCACTAGCACGGCGTAGAGCATTTTCTGGGCCTGCGGGTAACGTGTCTTTGCGTCCCGTAGCGCCTCGCTGACAAAGTAGACCGGCCGCTGCACCTTGGTGCGGGCCTTAGTTACTTTGCTAGGGGCGACAGGTTCGGATGCACCGGGGCGGGTTACCTCAGTGTCCGGGGCTACCGGGCCATCACCTTCCCCGGGGCCCTTAGGGCCGCTCTGGGTGGAAGGGGCCTCGGGAGCCCCCGGACTAGGGGGCCGGGTGGCTCCCTGAAGCTCGGGGGGCCAAAGGCCTCCTCCGGCTTCGGGTGCTTCCTCAGCCAACACCGTTCCGAGGTTCCCTGCCTCCGGGTTTGGTGGGGTTGGGGCGACTGAGAGTCTAGCTCGTCGTCACGCTCCACAACCAACGCCGCACTAATCACTTGGGGAGTTGCTGCTAAATATAAAAGGAGGGGTTCTCCTTCTTGAGGTGCCACCAATACGGGCGGCGAGGAGAGATAACGCTTGAGCTCATCCAAGGCTTTCTCTGCTTCGTCCGTCCAAGTGAAGGGACCCGTTTGCTTTAGCAGCTTAAATAGAGGGATCACCCGCTCTCCTAGCCTTGATATAAAATGACTCAGGGCAGCTACACAACCAGTAATTTTCTGCACATCCTTGAGTTTCCTAGGGGGGCTCATCTCCTCTATCGCTCTTATTTTTGCGGGGTTGGCCTCGATGCCTCGGGCAGAGAGCAAAAACCCTAATAGTTTGCCTGTCGGTACCCCGAACACGCATTTCTCTGGGTTCAGCTTCATGCAGGAGGACCGGAGGTTATCAAATGTCTCGGCCAGGTCCGGGAGCAAGGTTCTTTGGTTCCGGGACTTGACTACGAGATCATCGACATACGCCTCAACATTACGCTCTATTTGGTCTTTCAACGTGATACGGACACCACGTTGGAAAGTGGACATGACATTCTTTAGACCAAAAGGCATAGACATGTAGCAAAAGGTACCCACAGGGGTAATAAATGCAGTTTTCTCCTCATCCTCTATAGCCATGCGAAACTGATGGTAACCAGAGTATGCATCTAGGAAACATAAAAGGTCGCACCCCGCAGTGGAGTCGACTATCTGGTATATTCGAGGTAGAGGGTAAGGGTCTTTAGGACATGCCTTGTTGAGGTCGGTGTAGTCGATGCACATGCGCAGCTTGTGGTTAGCTTTCGGGACGACCACCGGGTTAGCCAACCACTTCGGATGCAGCACTTCCGGATGAAGCCGGCCTCTTGGAGCCGTGCCACCTCTTCGCGGATGAACGCCCGCCGCTCCGGCCTATCGCTCACCTTCGCCGGACCGATCGTGCATCCGGCCGCACGCAAGTCGGTGCTCAATCACCTCCTGGGACTCGGCATATCCGACGGCTTCCAAGCAAACACGTCGGCGTTCGCCGCAGGAAGGAGACGAGCGCGTCTTCCTATTTGGGGGTCAAGTTACCGCCAATCTTGGCGGTCTTGGATGGGTCGTCACCCAATTGGATGGGCTTGATTACCACCTCATTGGGCGAGGTGATATGCTGTTTTGGGGCCCGGGAACCCGAGGCCTCCCCTTGAGGGCCTTCGGGTTCGACACAGTCGGCCGTCGCGATGTCATCCACGCGCGCCTCTGCACAATCTAGCGCGGTTTTAACGTCGGCATGGACGGTGATGGGGCCTCTGGGGCCCGGCATCTTGAGTTGGCGGTAGGCATAATGGGTGGCCGCCATGAACTTCACCAACACCGGCCGAGCACGGCGTTGCAGGGCAGGCCGAGGTCCGCCACATCGAAGTCAATCCGCCGGATGAAATTGGCGGTGATTCCCAAAGGTAACCGGGCCGCGATCCGTCCAAGGGGCCACACCTTCCCGGCATCACCCCAATGATGGGATAGGACGGCCCGAGCACCATCCCCGGGGCCTTGATTGCATCAAAGGCTTTCGGGGATAGTATATTGAGGGCCGCACCTCCGTCAATTAAGACTCGAGCGACCTTGACGTTGCAAATGGTGGGGGAGGTCACGAGGGCCAAGTGGCCGCTACGTGCGATGCTCCCTGGGTGATCGGTCTGGTCGAAGGTGATCGGCACCTCTGCCCAGCGCGACTTTCGAGCCGCCTCGTGGGATGGCACGCTCGCGAGGAGCTCACGCCTCATGGACTTGAGGCTCGACGAGACACTGGCGCCCGCCTCCTCGTCGATGTTGGCGACGATGTGCTAGGGATCTTGGTAGCCCATTGTCATCTTCTTCCCGACGGGGTCGCACCCTTGGCCTCCTTTCGTCGGTTGTCCAACGCTCCGCCGGGCCTTGCCCTTGCGGCGGGTTTCCTTCTCCTTCTCCCTCCACTCGCCGTATTTTTGTACCCGCCGGCCAAGTTCTTGACCGAGCGGCACTCGAAGAGGTCGTGGTGGGAGGTTTGGTGCACCATGCACCATTTGTTCCCGACCTGACCCTGGGGGCAAGGGTCCGGGGAGCGCCCGCGGTTGCTCGCGGGCTTACCCCTTCGCGAGGGCTTCTCAGCACCGTAGGTGGCGAGGACGTGGCCCTCCTCGCCACCGCGCGATGGCTTGCGCTTTCGCCGCCGCTCGCGCCGCTGCTCCCAGGACACGGAAGGGGCAGCGCAAGTGGAGGCCGGGGCAAGATTCCTGGGATTCCAAACCCGAGCCTCTTCCTTGCGGGCTACCCGGTCAGCAAGCTCGAAGAGCTCCGTGGTGGTCCGAGGGGCCTTGGACTCAATCTTCTCCAACATAACGTCGTGGCATACACCACTTCGGAAGGCGAAGATCACTGCATGGTCAACGATGGACGGTATGGTGTTGCGTACCTGACTAAAACGCTGGATGTATTTGCGCAGGGACTCGTCCTCTCCTCGTCGGACCATGTGGAGGTCTACCTCACTCCCGGGCGTGGGTACGTGCCCTGGAAGTTAGAGGTGAACTGCCAACATAGGTCGTCCCACGAGGTGACCGACTGAGCGGGCAGATTCATTAACCAGGAGCGGGCCTGGCCCTTGAGCACCATGGGGAAGAAGTTGGCCATGACGAGCTCGTCACCTCCAGCAGCCTCGATGGCTGTGGTGTAAATCTGGAGGAACTCAGTGGGATTCTCACCATGCCGTCATACTTCTCCATGAGGGCCGGCCTAAACTTGTTAGGCCGCCAGCACATGGCGGAGGCGGCGACGAAGGCCCGGGTTGCCGTCTAGGCGGGAGGGCGACAAGGGCGAGGGTCCCCTTGGGTGCCACAGAACCTCATACTCGCGGCGGGGCCATCATAGCCACTCGCCGCCCCGAGGGCTCTCCCGCGACAGGCCGCTGCGTGGCCGCCGCCGAGCGCTTGTGCCTCCCGACGAGGAGGCGTAGTCCCGAGCCCGCCCCATGCGACGCTCGTCGTGGCGCTGCTCGATGCGAAGGCGGGCATCCCGTTCTGCGTATAGCAGATCTCGGGCGCCTCGGTTGGGCTGCAGCCGAGAGGCTCTCTTCCGCCCTCGCGGCAGCCCGCCGCCCTTCGAGCCCGTCGTTGAGAAGAAGAGCTGACCACGGTGTGTGAACTGCGCGGTTGGTGGCTGGAGGAAGCGAGGTCAGCGGCCAACTAACGCTGGGTCGTGCCTACCAGCTTTGCCACATCATCAAACCAACGCTTGGCGTTGGATCCTCGCCCGAGTGACCGGGGTGGCGCAAAAGAGCTTCCGCCACTGAAGGGCGCCTCAGCGTGCCAAACTCCAGTGACGATGGACGTCCCCTCGGCGAGGTTCGCCGGTACGTCCACTCGGGCGTGGCCCGGATCCCGGCAAGAGCATTGGCGGCCCCGCGGGATGCTGGCCCCCTCCGCCCACGGCCGCCGTTTCAGCCGGGGGCGAGAAGGTGGCGCGGCCCCGGCCACCACCGTGCCGTCGAGGCGGTGAGGGGGACAAAGGTCCTCCCTCCCCTGAGCGGAGATGGCAGAAGTTAGGGCTATGCCCGCCCGTGTCAACCTCCTCGGTCGCCTTGTTGGCCAAGTTGCACTCGCGGGTAGCGAGTGAGCCTGATGCGGATCGTAGGACGTGGCCGTGAACCATGGCGAGGACGGGGAGAGGGGGTTTTTCGGCGGAAGATGGAAGGAACACGGGAGCTTAATCCCAAATGCAGTGCGCTCCCCCTACCTGGCGCGCCAGCTGTCGATGTCGGAGATCGACATGCGGGAATCCGGAGGACCCCTTTTTGGTTCGGCACAGGGGATCGGTGAATCTGGGCTTAAACTCGCGGTAAGGATGGGGAGGAGTCGGTAAAATCGTAAAAGATCGCAACGGCAATGGACACCAGGGGTTTATACAGGTTTGGGCTACCTATGAGGTGTAATACCCTACTCCTGTTCTTTGTGTAATATGAGGGAAGAATTATAGGAACCGGTGAGGGTGCCCTCCTGGGGGATGATGGAGGCGGTGACTGAGGTGGGATGTTTGAAGCCCCAAGGTCCCCAACAATGGCCGAACCTTAGGCTTGTTCTGGGGTTGCTAAGAATAGTTAGGAGCCGTTGTCCTGGAACTTGTACTAGGGACCTCACGAGACCCTAAGGAACATGAACCTCAGTGAAACGTTTTTATGATGGACTTGGGCCTCCTTTTATAGCGCGCAAGGGGACACCACAGTAGTCCTGATTTTCTTTACTCCGCTCCACATGATGGAGCGGCTCTTTGCCTTGTCTTGTCGGAGAAGCCACCCCCATATTTGTCCCTCTTGTCGCGTCATGGAGTTGGCGGAGAAAAGCGGGCGTCGTGGCTGCCATGCTGCTGACGTGAGGATGGGTCAACCTACCTACTCCACTGGGGCCTACCGATCAGTGGCCCTTCACCTGGGGAGGCGCCCGCGCGACACCCCTGTTACTTGCGTTCTCTCTCACGCGGCCGTCCGATACATTCAATGTGACTGGACGGGGCGTGGAAGGGGGCGTGCGTGGAATGACCGAGTAGTCATACCACGGTCGCTGTTAAAGACTTTATATCCCTTTTTACCTCGTGATGGGCAAAAGGGTGATGATGAGAGCGGCTGACAGGCGTGCCTCACATCGCATTAAATGTGACGGGGCCGACGCTTAGCCTCTCTCTCTCTTTTGGCATTAAATGGGGTAGTTGGTAGCTGGACTCGTCCCTCTCTCAAAGAGGTGCGGGGCGAGGGGCGGAG
The DNA here is from genome assembly GCA_019925245.2 of Oryza australiensis. NCBI lineage: Eukaryota > Viridiplantae > Streptophyta > Magnoliopsida > Poales > Poaceae > Oryza > Oryza australiensis. Next base: position 130,122 of record JAIFGZ020000662.1, read on the forward strand.
GGTCCGGGTGACCCCAGGCCCCGCCGCCCAGGGGTCCGGGTGATCCCGGACCCTGCCACCTGGGAGTACGGTGGCCTCCGGGCAGCCCCCGAGCCGAGCCCCTCTCGGGGTGGCCACGTGGCCGCCCGGGGCCGAGACCCGCTTGAGCCGTCCAGAACATATTTCTGGCGCGCTCTGGTGGACGAAGGCACCTTCCTTTTTCAGATATCGTATCTCCGACATACCCTCGGGCCCATATCACCGACATAAATCTATACTAGCGGAGGGGAGGTCCATGTTGTGTTGTGCGATACATTCGAATTTGGAATTTGAAGATCTTTTGAAATTGGAATTTTGGATTGGAGAGAGAGCATATATTGCTGTGGGTGTGAAAGTTTGACTGAATATTGTTGTTCACTTTGCAAATTACAATGCATCATTGAAAATTACAATGTATGATGATTGGAAAATGATGCCAAAATCGAGTTCTTGGTCAATCTTATGAATGAAGTTAAATTCAGCCAGTCTTCGTTTAAACCCACTCTTTCTTGTTTCCTGTTGAGATGAGAAATCTTAGTTGAAAACATTTCGAAGACTTACAAATAAAAGTTACTTCAAGGTTTCATAGTACGAAAAATAAAAAAACAAAAACAAAACATAATCCAGAAAAATCCAAAAAAAATACAAACAAAATAAAATATCTGACCTGCCGGATTCGCCAAAGGATTAAATATATAGTATAATCGGTTTAAATCACAGTATAATAAAACTACAGATCCCGCTCAAATCTGATATTTGGTTTAGATTAAGATTAATTGCGGGCACACAAAACAAAAAACTATTAACATATGATTAATTGAGTTTTAACTATTCTAAAACTTGAAAAATAGATTTATACGATATTTTAGAATAATTTTTATATAGAAAATTTTCGCAGAAAATATGTTGTCTAGCAGTTTGAAAAACATGCTAATGGAAACCGAGAAAAATCTGATTTTTAATGAGAAAAACATGACCTAATGAACGAATTTATCAAAAACTACATATTTAAACTATTGTATCTCAAAACTACACATTCAATGTCATTTTTCACATCAATTTTCTAACAGAACTACACATTTTAAAATTTTATCATGGTAACAAGTGTAGAGACAGCACATAAAAAATAGTTTTGTAATATATACTTTTGAGATATAGAGGATTAAATATGTAGTATTGTGATATAATCATTTCTAAATATGTAATTTTAGTATTATGGCTTAAATTTGTGTTAATTCTGTTCAAGTACATGTAGTTATATGTGAAATTTACTCTTATATTTATATACTGTATATACCTTGTTAATGAACGATATACCAGTTCCCTAGAGTTTATCTGGTCAGCTCTGAAGCCGCGTTTTGACTCAAATCAATAACATATCCAGATATCCTCTGCCTTGGAGTAGCGGCTACCCAAACCCAACACAGTATACTAAACATTATTTTCCAGTAATTTTTAAGCTTCCGTAAGGCCCAAGGAGGGCATAAATGGGATGACGATACATGCATGCCAGTTGACTCCTTCAAGGTCCCTGCATTATGCTGCGTACTACATAAAATCAAGTAAGTCACATAAGCCATGTGAGGTGGTCACACCGCAGACATATTGTGTCATGTTGGCTTGACTTAATTATCCAGAGATGTTGGTATAACAGGAATGGAATTAACTTAATTATTATGAGCTTATTATGAACATCATATTCAGTAAGGGCGATAACCGTATCTATGGTGACCAACGATCGGCCGATCAATCCCACTTTACTCGTGCCGTCGCTGTTGGCACCATCGCTTGGATTTTCTAATTTTCTTGTCGGTGTCGGTAAAGGTGAAAATGGTCGAAAAATTTTCATATTTCTGAATTTATCTATTTAGTGTCAACTTCAATTTTAATACGATGCTGACCAAAATTAAAAAAACTAATTTTACGACAATAATAGTTGGTAAAGATATTATTATTATATTAGTTTTGCAAATGGTCGGAAAATTTTCGTGCCGTTTTTCCCCTACTCGTCAGTGATTAGCGAGAAGGAGACTCATTTCTTCTCTTCCTTTAGTGATATTTAGTTTTTTCCCATGAAGTATTTAGAGGGGTTTATATATTATTAACTACAAAACACATATTTCATTGCCAGTTTAAAAACAGCCTCCCTACTGGATTCAAGTCATGAATAGGCAGTGATACTCATCATTTCGAGCCAAAAAAACAGTAGAAAATTGATTCGGACAAGAGAATTGTTTTGGGCCCAAAAGAAAATTATATCGCTTCCATAGTTCAAATTGGTACAACATCATCAGATCATTACATAACATGAATCCACAACTATTGGACTTCTATCTTATTAATTTAGCCTATACATAATCGCCTTTCTAATTGTAGAAAAATTAATCTACTAACCTGCTTGTGAAGCCATCAATATCAATCTTTTTGTTGTGCTTTCTCCTTTATTATTCTTCTTCTTTCGGTTTCTATTTTGTTTCTGGATCAATTTGTTGTTGCCGGCCTCTTTCTCTATCTCGACGACCTTCGGGTCTCCACCGACACTGTCCCGAGATAACTACATGAAACCCTTTCAGTGCTTAACCGATCAAGCTATTTAGGTTTTGGTTTTAGTGCATAAAGATTAGGCGTCCCCTCTCCTCCATGTTAACTCCATCGGCATTGCCCGAGACAACTACATTAAACCCTTCCAGTTCTTAAACGATAGGGCTATGTAGGTTTTGGTTTTAGTGCATAGAGATTAGGCATCCCCTCTCCTCTGCGTTGATCTTCTATATATAGCACGGTGGGCTTGGGAGCTTATCTCCTATTAGGATTCAAAATTAGTTTTACCGATCATAGATCTAATTTATCTTTTATTTGTGTTTTGTTAAAATCAGACCATGGGCTTTATCCTTTGCTAATCTTACCGACTTAGCCAATAAATCAACTAGTATTCTTCCCTTGATTTTGAGACTAAGTGACAAGTCTACTAAATAACATAGCTCCCAAAGCAATGTGTCATAGCAACATTAAGCGTTATTGAGACAACAAGGCTTAACTTTACTTAGTGGGCGTTGCTTGATACTTATGCTCCCTATTTCCAGGATCTTAGTCAAAGGCAATGACTTAATCCCATGTCGGCTACATGTTCTCTAAATAAGTCGAAAGGTAAGTCTTTGTTAGCGGATCCATGAGCATTAATTTAGTACCAATGTACTCAACTTTAATTGTTTGATCCTGAACTCCATCTTTCACATTATAAAATTTAATGTCAATGTGTTTGACAGCTTCACTTGACTTGTTGTTCCTCATATAGAATATGCAGCCTCATTATCACAGATATTGTCGGTGATAAGGATGTCCGTCAACCAATTTTAATTTTGGGATGAAATTCTTAAGCCATACAACCTGCTCCGTTGTATAATAGCATGTCACAAATTTCGGTTGCATTGTTGATGATATAGTGAGCATCTGTTTGGAGCTTTTTTATGAAATAGCTCCCCCGCGAGGGTGAACATGTAAAACGAAGTGGATTCTTAGTATCTAAGCATCCCACGAAGCATCTGAATAGCCTAAGACCTCAAGCTTATCAGACCTTTTATATACGAGCATCTAATGCTTAGTTCCTTGCAAATAACACCATACTTTCTTAACTGCTTTCCATTAGTCCAATCCTGGATTAAATAAAAAATATGCCAAGCATCCAGTAACGAATGCCAAATCTGGTCGCATGTAGATTTGTGCATGCATTAAGCTTCCAATAGCTGAAGCATACGGTATCATCTTCATTTCTTTAATTTCTAAGTCATTTCTTGGGCTTTGGAACGAACCAAATTTTTTGCCTTTCATTATTGGAGCAGGTGTTGCAGAGCATTTGCTCATATTATATCTTTCCAATATTATGAAAATATAAGCTTCTTGAGATAATCCTAGTACTCCTTTGGACCTATCTTGGCAAATTTCAATGCCTAAGACATAATATTAGGGATGGCAACGGGGACCCGATCCTCGATTCCCCACGGGGAATTCACCCATTAGGGGACGGGGATGGGGGAGAATTCATCCCGCAGGGGGTTAAAATGGGGAAATTTTGATCCCGTCGGGTATGGCGGGGCGTGTATGGGCAACCATTCCCGTCCCCGCGAACCCGCGTCCCGACTCTCCCTCAACTTCACACGTTGCGGATAGGAAATTGATGGCCTAGCCCAGGCGCCCACCCCACGCCATTCTATTTCTTATTTGCAAGTTGCTGGACAAGTGTTAATGAATGTTCGATGTTGTGTTTGAATTTGATAGTATGATTATGAATCCCCTTTTCATTTGCTTGTGTTATTGCTACTGCCTACTGGTGCCTACTAGTGGTGATCAGTAATAAGATCCCTTGTTCACAGGGACGGGTTTCCCAGTCGTGTCAAAAATCCCCATCAGGGACGGGGATGGGAAAAAAACTCCCCCGCGAGCATTGGCGGGGACGAGAACGGGAAATATTCCTCCTCGTGGGGACGGGGATGGGGAGGCATTCCCCGTTGCCATCTCTACATAAGATGCCTCACCAAGATCTTTCGTATCAAAATTTTGATGACAAAAATTCTTTACTTTCTCGCAACAGATTCTTATAGCTATATGCTAATCAAATGTCATCAACATAGAGTACAAGTATGATGAATTTCCCACCTTTATTCTTCATATAAATACACTTGTCCATCTCATTTTCCTTAAATCTGAAATTCTTAATTACTTCATCGAATTTAAGGTACTGTATGAATGTCTGCTTAAGTCCATAGATAGATTTCTTTAGTTCCATGCTAAATGGCCTTTTCTTTCCACAACAAAACTTTTTGGTTGTGCGATGTAAACATTCTCATTTAATCATCATTTAGAAACACAGTCTTCACATCCATCTGATGAAGTTCTAAGTCATAGTGAGCCACTAACACCATGACAATTATAAATGAGTCTTTCTTAGAGACCGGGGAAATGTGTCATTATAATCAATTCCTTCTCCCTGTGAAAACCCTTAGCCACAAGCTTTGCTTTGAATGATTCGATATTCCCTTTAGAATCCAGCTTGGTTTTGTGGACCTATTTACAACCTACTGTTTTGACCCCTCTTGGAACTGTTAGTGATATGCCCTAGAGGCAACATGGAGATGTTGGATATCATGGTCAATGTTTATGTATTAAGAATAAAGTGTTATTCCGTTCCATGAAATAGATATCTTGTATTGATAAATAAGTATGTGACTTATTCATGAGACTCTTTATATATGAATCTATTTCTAAATAATCCCTGATCATATATCATATCTAAGAAATGAATTTGATTCTAAGATCAACACGTGTATTGTTTGATGATCATGTCTCATGGATCATGGTATGGAGTAGGGGTGGGCAAAAATAACCGAGATCGAAGAACCAAACCGAATTAATAGAGACCGAAACCGAAAAGTCCAAATTAAATTTTGGTCTCAAGAAAATGTATTAACGGCTAAATTTGTTAACCAAATCTCTAAGTCTCTGCTGAGGTAGAAACGAAATCGGATCGGAAGAACAGAGGTCGAGTCGGCTGCGATACAATCTGCCACGAGGCCAATCGGCTGAGGTTGAGTCGGACAAGGATAGCCGATAGCCGATGCTAAGTCAGAGAAGAAGACCGTTTCCAATGAAAGTGCTTAAAGATAAATAGAAGATTCGGTTCCCAAATTGCGCGTTAAAAGGTATTGCCATCCATGGATAGGGTCCTGTAACGGGCAATTTTATCTGTAAATTAGGAATTTGTTTAGATTGTCTATAGTAATGCGGCATGGGACCATATCACGAGATGTTGTCATATTTTAAATAGTAGATTAGATAGAAACCAGTGTTCGTACGGATAATGTTATTCTTGGGTATAAATAGGACCCGAGACCCCTGTAAACAACACACACAATCAATACAACTTTCGGCGCATCGCCTCCTATTTTATTCAGATGAACACTTGATCCGGCTTGGTGCATCGTTTCGATCCCGATTAAGGTAAATGTTTGTAATTAGTGGTGTATCTCGTCGAATTTAGTGCTTCCATCGCTATGATACTCTAAATTCAATGATTTATGTTGCGTTAGTTATCATATATCACATATAATCTAGAACGATGTTTAGATCTGTCTTGACTTCGGCCTGTTTCTATCAAGAATCAGTAGCCGACAGAGCTAGATCTAAGGGTTGGCCTATATTATATGTGATATCCATCGTCTCGAGAGGTTTTATATTAGCTATAGTAGATCTAATTGTTCTTTTTATACTTAATGCTGCATGAATCTGACCTATTAAGTCGTTTTTAGAGCTTTTATGATCTATTCGGCTAGATGTATATGTTTAGAGACAGTGCCGGGGTTTTAGCCGGCCTTATCTGTTTTAATACCCTTCTCTTATATTTATTATCAAGTTTATTAAGGCCGTCTCTTATATTACGATCGTGCTCTAGTTAAGTGCCCTAAGCCAGAATCAGCCTGTCAGCCACAGCCGACAGCCGACTGATCTAGGTTTAGCGCATTTAGCTTAGATCAAATCTTTTCATAAGATGAGTCGGAGTACTAGCCGATTCACAGTTAGCCTTATGATATCGGTTAAGTTGTTAAGACATATATTTATTATCCCATTGTATATTTGGATTAAGTGGTTAATATTGTCTCGGCGTAGCCGATCTGTTCTAGTCACTTAGTTTAAATGCACTTCGGGATAGGATATATATGTAAATTGACTCTCACAGCCGATCCAGTAGGATCTAACTTAACCCTTAAGCATATGTCTTTATTTTTCTTGTTGGTTGACAGATCAAACCAACTGGCATGCCCTGTACTGCACAGGTAGCCGAGAAGGACCTGCACTGGAGCTAAGCAGATCTCCCAAGCCAATGCGTGAGAGAAATTTCTCATCAACACGCTTCTTGGCACGCCCGGTGGGACTATCTCTGTCAACTCGGCTAGGACGCATCGACGCAGCTGACAAGATGGTCGACATCAAGAGCCCCAGCATTTCTCAAGACAACATCATGCCTGTGAAGATGGAACAACTATCGGCTGAACAACAAGCCGACTACAAAAGGATGGTAGAAGAGCTCCAAGCCAACTACCTACAGTCGTTCACCCAGACAAGGTCTGGGGCTGTGCACCAGAAGTACAAATTCAGCATGGACGAACTCAAGGCGTCCTCCTCCAGCGGACCAAAGGACAAACAGAAGGCGGAGGAGCCGACTCAAGAGCAAGATGACTCGGGTTTGCATACTTTGCAAGACCGAATTGATTCGGCCATGCACCATGCGCTGGTCAACCAGAGTGGCATTCTTGTCAACACCCTTAACAATATGATTGCCACTATGGTCGACGTCAAGATAGCCGACCAACTGCAGCGGGGGCTAACTTACTTCACAAATGGCTAGTTTCCTGGTTACAGGACATTGGCCACCCAGAATCGGCCGATTCCACCACCAGCACAACCAGGGCCGCTAGGAGGGATCCTCAACCAGCCGAATCCGTCCAGATCGGCTGCGAGGCCGGTGGTCACCATGTTGAACCGACAACAACCACTTCCCCAGGACCAGATCGCCAACATGTTCAACAACAATTGGCAATTAGAGTCGGTTGCCCAGATCGGCCTGGAAGGATAGTACAACGCCGGTGGTCGACAGCTGTTCCCAGGTCCGCTAACGCCACCACCGGCAAATCGGCTGCCTCCCGCTGATCATCCGTTCCAGTACCAGTATCAAGGAGGCCACCAAGATCATCACTATAGGCCTCAGACATCGCCACCACTGTATCGGCAAGCATCCGCACCGTATGATCAATATGAGCCAATACAACATGACAACCGGACATGGGCCGATTTGATTGTGGACGTCATGCACGATCAATTCGGCCTCAAGCCAAAGGACTCGGGAAACATGTATCGGTACCCTTATCCGGGGCATTTCGAGCGGATTCCATTGCCCAACCGATACAAAGTTCCAGACTTTTCGAAATTCTGGGGGAGGACAATGTGTCAACCTACGAGCATGTCAGTCGATTCTTGGCCGCAGTGCGATGAAGCATCGGCTACAGATGCCTTGAGAGTTCGATTGTTCCCCTTGTCTCTTTCGGGATCGGCCTTCACATGGTTCTCTTCATTGCCTTACAACTCAATTTAGAGCTGGGCCGATCTCGAAAAACAATTCCATAGCTACTTCTACACCGGCAACCATGAAATGAAGTTGTCGGACCGCACCAGTATCAGGCCGAAGCACAACAAGTCGGTTCAGGACTACATTCAACGCTTCAGAGAGATGAGGAACTGATGCTACAGCCTGGTGCTGTCGGACGCCTAGCTAGCCGATTTGGCCTTCCACGGCCTGATCACGCCAATCCGCGAACGCTTCTCCGCTCAAGACTTCAACAGCTTGGCGCATCTTGCGTAGAAGGTACGGCCCATGAGCAGATGTTTCAAGACACCAGGAAGGCGTCAAGAACATAACCCAAGTCATTGTCAAATCCGATTCCGATTCCAACGACGATGACGCAGAGGTGGTGGCAGCCGAATGGCCAAAAATAAAAGGCCATCGTCTGTCAATGGCTGCTGAAGACGGCTAAAGAGCAGAAATACGATTTTGACATCACTAAGGCCGATAGGATCTTCGATTTATTACTCAAGGAGAAGCAGATCCAGCTTTCCGAGAACCATGTGATCCCATCGGCTGATGAACTAAAGAAGAAAAAGTGCTGCAAGTGGCACAACTCCACATCCCATGCCACTAACGATTGTAAAGTCTTCAGGCAGCAGATCCAGTCGGCAATAGAGGTGGGAAACTCAAGTTTGCGATTCTACTCGGCCGATGAACGGGACGGCAACCCCTTCCCGGCCAATGTGGTTCAAGCCAGCCCAGGCAAGCGATCGGCGGCACGAATGACATACAACTTAGCCGAGACATTAAAAGGGGCCAAGGCAGAGGACAAGCCGACTGGAAGCCAAGCTGCACCAATCAACATGGTGCGCCTTGTTGCCCAATCGACTGATCGACGTCCGATCTACACGAAAAGCTGACGCCGCTCCCAACAGCAATCTTGGCGGGAAGAAGAGGCTTGGTTTGAAAGATTTCCTCGGCAAGAGCCAGAAACGCGAGGCCGCCGGTACGACGGGAATCACAGCGCTGCCGATCCTCATTGGCATTGTGAATTTTTCAGCACGCTGGGGAAACCGGGATAAGACTGCGATGATAGATAATTGCCGGCTGCGGCGAGTACCGCGAGGACGAACACAGAAGCTTGCCCAATCACCGGCCCAGCTCGGTTCGTCCCGAGGGCCATACAAGCACAACCGGCACCGGCGGTCCGTTCACGATCGGCTAGGGCCGATCCATCAAGACTTCTTCGACGAAGACAAGAACGATGACTACTACGACGAAGGAGAAACCGATGATGAAGAATCGGCCAAGCCCCCATGGTGCCCCTCGACCTCTTCACCAAAACGCAGTAAACGAAGAATTCAAAGGCTAAAGCATGAAGGAAGGAAAGAAGAAGTTCGGCGAGATGATCGAAGAACAATGCCATCGGTGGGTAAAATCAAAAGGCGATGGATCCCCAAAAGAAAATTGCCACGACCGACAAGGAACGGAGGAGAGAGTTCGGCCGATCGTGCGAAGGGCAGCCAAAGGAAAGGGCAAAGTCTCTACATCGGTCAATATGGTATTCATATTGCCAGCCGAATTCGGTGCTCCTGAGGCCGATGCAGACAATATCGTGGACGCCTTGGTCCAACTAGCACTGTCCCCGGATCAAGCAATTTTCGACAAGCCAGAGGGGACCAAAAATCAGCATCTCAAGCCGCTGTATGTAAAAGGTTTCGTCAACGGCAAGCCAATGTCAAAGATGCTAGTGGATGGGGGAGCTGCAGTAAACCTTATGCCCTATGCAACATTCAGGAAATTGGGAAAGGGAGCCGAAGACCTAATCAAGACTAACATGGTACTAAAGGACTTCGGCGGCAACCCATCAGAGACCAAGGGCGTGTTGAATGTTGAGCTGACCGTCGGCAACAAGACCGTGCCCACAACCTTTTTTGTCATCGACGGGAAGGGGTCTTACAGCCTGCTGCTCGGGAGGGACTGGATACACGCCAACTATTGTGTCCCTTCCACCATGCACCGATGACGCTTCAATGGGACAGCGACAAGATAGAGATTGTACCAGCCGACAGTCGTAGAAGCATCGCCAATGCCGATTTGCCACTCTGGAAAATCGATGGCATTGATTGTTTGTCCGGGAAAATCTGGCAAGCCGATTTCATAAAAGTATCCGATTCTGCCATACATCCGATTGGAGATGACGAGCCGCAGCTACTGCTTTGAGCAAGACGTCGTGGAGGGCTCGAACGTCTATGGCAGGGACACCGCGGACGAAGACGATGGCAGGCTTGGGCAAGGTTTTACGTCGGCCGATGAATTAGAAGAAATAGACAGGCTCTGGAGACAGGCCTAGGCCGACGTATATCAGCAAAAAGTTGTCCTCTCATTGTAGATCCCAGCTTATTAATTTGTTAAAAGAATATAAAGATTGTTTTGCTTGGGAATACTTCGAGATGCCTGGTCTTAGCCAATCTATCGTTGTTCATCAACTGTCAATCAAGGCAGGCTATCGGCCATTCAAACAACCTCCCAGGAGGTTCAAAGCCGATATGTATGATGTGATCAAAGCCGATATAACTCAGTTATATGATGCTAGATTTATTCGGCCTTGCCGATACGCTGAGTGGGTCTCAAACATCGTCCCAGTATTGAAAAAGAATGGCAAACTTAGGGTGTGCATCGATTTTAGAGACTTAAATAAGCTACCCCCAAAGATGGATACCCGATGCCTATAGGTGATTTGCTCGTAGACGCTACATCAGGCCACAAAATCATCAGTTTTATGGATGGCAATGCAGGTTACAATCAAATCTTCATGGCCGAAGAGGACATTCACAAAACTGCTTTTTGATGTCCTGGGGCAATCGGCTTATATGAATGGGTCGTTATGACGTTTGGGCTGAAAAATGCTGGGGCAACATATCAACGGGCCATGAATTATGTCTTCCACGACATGATCGGCTCCGTGGTAGAGATCTATATTGACGATGTTGTTGTCAAATCTAGGGAGATAGAGAACCACATAGCCGATCTGAAGCAGGTCTTGGAACGGACACGAAAATATGGCCTAAAAATGAATCCGTTGAAGTACGCGTTCGGCGTATCGGTCGAGCAATTTCGGGGTTTCTCGTTCATGAAAGGGGAATTGAGGTCACACCAAGGAGCATCAACACTATCAAGACGATACAGCCTTCGAAGGACAAGAAGTAGCTTCAATCATTGATCGGCAAAATCAACTTCGTCAGACGGTTCATAGCCAATCTTTCAGAGAAGATGGAGCCGTTCACACCACTGCTTCGGCTTAAAGCCGATCAAGCATTCACATGGGGGCAGAGCAGCAGAAGGTCTTGGACAATATCAAGAATTATTTAAGCTCGCCTCCAGTTTTAATGTCTCCAAGGAAAAGAATACCGTTCAAGCTGTACCTATCAGCCGACGACAAGTCAATCGGCTCAGTCCTAATCCAAGAGATTGAGGGCAAAGAAAAACTATCTTCTATCTCGCACGGCAGTGGCGCTTAAACAAGATATTTACCAGTGGAGAAGCTATGTTTGTGCCTATATTTTTTATGTACGGTTAAGGCATTATCCGCTATCTAATGGGTGCACAATAATATGTAAAGCCGATGTCGTCAAATACATGCTATCGGCTCCAGTTTTGAAAGGGTGGATTGGAAAGTGGATTTTTGCCTTGTCAGAATTTGATCTGAGGTATCAAGCACCCAGGGCAGTTAAAGGACAAGCTATAGCCGATTTTATCGTGGAGCACAGAGATGACTCAATCGGCTCAATCGAAATTATGCCTTGGACATTGACATTTGATGGCTCGGTGTGCACCAACGGCTGCGGTATCGGATTGGTCATTATTTCGCCTAGGGGGGCAAGCTTTGAATTCACTTTTTCTATCGACCCCCATGTAACAAACAATCAAGCCGAATACAAAGCAGTGCTCAAGGGATTGCATCTTCTCAAAGAAGTCGAGGCCGACGCCATAGAGATAATGGGGGATTCACTATTGGTCATCGCCGGTTGTCGGGGAGTATGAATGCAGGAATGACGCGCCGATAGTCTACTATCAACAACGCGCTGATATCGGCTAGAGCCGCTTTAAGGTCTGCGTTGAGCGGCACCAGTGCCCTCTCGCCTCCTTCGTTAGGATCTTCAAACTTCGACAAGTCAAAGCCCAAGAGATCGGCTATATTCTATAAAAAGAAAGCGACAATTTAGAGAAGTAACGAACTTATCAAGTCGGCTGATGAGGTTGAGCGAGGCTTACTGTGGGCATCGGAGCCGGAGTGGGTTCCGTGTCGGCTTGGTCACCACCTGCAGCCGAAGTAACTTCTTCGTCAACCTGGCCGCTGCTTGCAGCCGACTGGGTACGCTGACTTGATTCCTGGGGGACACACGTTGCCGCGCGTGGTGGCTGTAGAGAATTAGTTGGGAATCGACTAAAACAATACATGAAGCGTGAAAATGGGACTTACTGATCACAGGGGAGCCGATTTCTTCATAGTCACACGTTTAGTTCTCTGCCGATTCAAAGATGCAGAAAAGGCGTGAGTAAATACAGATGAGTGATTTAAAGAGGGGAAAGAAGTGCGAAGTCACTTACCGTTATCGGCCGAGCAGGACGCCTCGGAGGGCTTGGAGTTTTCTGGACGCTGCTCTCGTTGGCTGATGGAGTTGCGATGTATTTTTCCAAGCTGGAATCGGCTGCGACTTCATCAATGGCATTTGCAACTTCTTCGTCCTCCACTTCCTGAGCCAAGAAGGCATCCACGACCGGATCGACTGGGGACAAGTCATCATCGGCTGGGGCTCACTTCGCCTTCTTGGCCGCCCATTTTCTCGCTTCGGCAGCCAGAGTAGCCGCAGCTGATGGCTAGGCCCTCTTTGTCCGACGGAGCGGCTCGCGGGTCTGACCGTGAAGTAGCATACCCACCTTCAGTGCGTTTAAGCCGATTGGGGATGGTGCCAGCCCACACCCGTTCGGCAGGATGCCGGGCACGTATTTGATCACCACCCCGCTTCGGCTAACTGGGGGAGGGGAATCGTCGATTGTCTACAGCAGAATAAAATTATGGTTAGCCGATGATATGAGTAATAACCGGTGAATAAACAAGAGCTGGGAGATGTGCTTACCGATGGAACTTTGTCAGGGTCGATGATGGTTAGAAACATCGTGGCCAATTGGTGGAACAAGTGTTGTTTCCACTCGCCCCACCACTGGTTGAAGATCGGCGATCTGGTTATCGCCTGGTTGATTCTATTCATGCTACCGAGAGGAGGAGTTGGAAGTTGAAGTGGCCGAAGCATCATTATGTTGCCTTTGATTCTACCCCTCGACTGGATCTTATCGGCAAACCATAAGCCGATGGGCAGCTGGCCCATTCCAAACTGTCTCGCCGCCACCATGGGGTGATAAAACTCGTAAGTTTTGGTGACGTTGCGGCCTTGATGGATGCCGACGGGGAGGATGCAAGGGGTGATAGCAGTGACAAAGATTTCCCTCGGCGCCGTGTATTCTTCGAATCAAGCTCATCTAGCCGAAGATTATCTGGCTGTTCAAGTTTGATGAAGTCTTCATATGCAAACCAAATTTTGGAGGCGTTTGGAAAGCCGCTTACAGCCAATCAAACCATTCTGAGAAGTCTTTGGCTGTCAGTTTTGAGCCCGGGTAGGTTGAAGCAGCCTCACCATAGGACGTCAGTTGCCGAGTGGTTCTTTCTTCGTCATCCACAATCCTCGGCTCTATCAATGGGAACTCAGTTTGAAGGGGAGCAGGCAGTTCGGCTATTTTGTACAAATGCAAGTTGAGCCAGAGCTGCAACAGCCACCATGGACCCCCAGTGCTAACAGATTGCTTGGTGGCCAGCCGAGCCGAAGCCAAAAACCCAAGACTTGGTATAGATAACCCAATAGGTACTTGCCTAAGGGGATGTTCTTTTTCTCTACTAGGGCTTCGGCTACGTGCTGCCAGTTGCTAGTTGGGCCGCAACTAGATCCACAGAATACAAATTTTTCTAACCACATAAGGAGAAAGGCGGTGTGTTCTCTGTCTGAGATCGGCCCATCCTTCATGTTCATAGAAATAAAGCCACTCCAGCCGCCGATGCTTTTGGTTTTCAAGTTGTGTTGGCACTTGCGCTGAAGATCACTTGGGCTGACTGTGGAGGTGATGTCCAAGCTGGTTATCATCACCACGTCCATCAGGGTGGGGGTCATCGGCCCTTGTCTAAATAAGAAAGCATTGAGTGTGTCAGATCAAAAATAGTAAGTAGCCGATAGAAGGGATTCATTCTTGGGCATGTCAGCTATTGTTAGTTCTAAGCACTGAGCTATTCCAAGCTTGGTCTAGTGTGTCCTTTTCCTAGCCGACATCCTTAAAACCAAGCTGGCCAAGATTTGTCAGTTGATGGCCATGATTTGAAGGCACTAGTCCAATATGACAGGTTGGGGGTTGAAAACCTAAAAGGGATCCGATCGGTTTCTGCGTTTATTATTTCACTCGGGTCCAAATTACCGATCGGCCCTAAGAAGTATTGGTTCTAATGAGCTAGGTTGGGGATTGCGATTTGGTGGGTTAAGTGCTACAGAATGAGGAAAGAAACACGAAGTCATGAAGAGGCAGGAACTAAAATCGCAGAAAGAAAAGGGGATGAAGCCGATGAACTCACCTCGAGGTATGACGGTTGCTGTGACGCGACGGATGGAGCGCTCGAAGAAGCCATTGTTGGGAGTTTTCGCCTCTTAGGATTTGCCGGAGAAGATGAGGGCTTCGAGGTCGCCGAGGTCACCGGGGAGGTCGCCGGAGAGCTCGAGGGTTGCCGAGGTGGCTATTTGTTTGTGGTAATGTGACACGTGTGGTGGCCGAGAGGGCGATATTTAATGAATATTTTTTGGCAGCCGAAACGGTTTAGGTCAAAAAGAGTGGGAATTTGGAAAAGCAGCAAATCCGTGATATTATCTTATCACGGACTTGGGGGGCATGTGTTAACGGCTAAATTTGGTAACCAAATCCCTAAGTCTCTGCTGAGGTAGAAACGAAATTGGATCAAAAGAACAGAGGTTGAGTCGTGTGATGCAATTGGCTACGAGGCCAATTGGCCGAGGTTGAGTCGGACAAGGATAGCCGATAGTTAATGCTGAGTCAGAGAAGAAGACCGTTTTCGATGAAAGTGCTTAAAGATAAATAGAAGATTTGGTTCCCAAATTGCACGTTAAAAGGTATTGCCATCCATGGATAGGGTCCTGTGGCAATTGTATCTCGTAAATTAGGAATTTGTTTAGATTGTCTATTGTAATGCGGCATGGGACCATATCCTGCGATGTTGTCGTATTTTAAATAGTAGATTAGATAGAAACCAGGGTTCATACGGATAATGTTATTCTTGGGTATAAATAGGACCCGAGACCCCTGTAAACAACACACACAATCAATACAAATTTCGGCGCATCGCCTCCTATTTTCTTTAGACGAACACTTGATCCGGCTTCGGGCTGCATCGTTTTGATCCCCGATTAAGGTAAATGTTTGTCATTAGTGGTGTATCTCATCGAATTTAGTGCTTCCATCGCTATGATACTCTAAATTCAATGATTTATGCTGTGCTAGTTATCATATATCACATATAATCTAGAACGATGTTTAGATCTGTCTTGACATCGACTGTTTCTATCAAGAATCGAGCCGACAAAGCTAGATCTAAGGGTTGGCCTGGATTATATGCGATATCCACCGTCTCGAGGGGTTTTACATCAGCTATAGTAGATCTGATTGTTCTTTTTATACTTAATGCTGCATCAATCTGACCTATTAAGTCGTTTTTAGAGCTTTTATGATCTATTCGGCTAGATGTATATGTTTAGAGACAGTGCCGGGATTTCAGCCGGCCTTGTTTGTTTTAATATCCTTTTGGTATATTTCTTATCAGGTTTATTAAAGCCGCCTCTTATATTAAGATCTTGCTCTAGTTAAGTGCCTAAGCCGAATCATGTCACACACAACCACAACCGACCGATCTAGGTTTAGCGTATTTAGCTTAAATTAATATCTTTTCATAAGATGAGTCGGAGTACTAGCCGATTCACAGTTAGCCTTACGGTATCGGCTAGGCTGTTAAGGCATATATTTATTATCCCATATTATATTTGGATTAAGTGGTTAATACTATCTCGGCGTACCCGATCTATTCTTGTCACTTAGTTTAAATGCACTTCGAGATAGCATATATATGTAAATTGACTCTCACAGCCGATCGAGTAGGATCTAACTTAACCCTTAACGCATATGTCTTTATTTTTCTTGTTGGTTAACAGATCAAACCAACTGGCACGCCCTGTACTGCACAGGTAGCCGAGAAGGACCTACACTGGAGCTAAGCAGATCTCCTAGGCCAGCGCGTGAGAGAAATTTCTCATCAACAGAATGCAATAACCGAAATAACCGAATAAACTTCGGTCTTGGGCCTTGGTTACCCGAACTAACCGAAGTAACCGAAGTTTGGTCTGTTGTCTCCTAACCTACTGTTTGCTAATTTGTTATTTATCAATTGTTTTTTTGGAACTTTTAATTGTTGGCACTTGTAAGTTGTATGTTTGTTTGAACTTGTTTAATTGTTGCTTGCAACCACTTTCATGTTGGAAAATGGCATCATGTTGTCTAGTGAACTAGCTAATTTTCTTGATATGTGACCTATCCTGAAAATTTCGGTCCTGACCAAGACCGAACTAACCGAAGACCGAAGTGCTCGGTCCTAACTTTTTACACATCGAATTCAGTCCTGACTTTCTGAAGACCGAACTAACCAAAGACCGATCGGTTCGGTTAGACCGAATGCCCACCCTTAGTATGGAGATACCAAATGAATAAACGTGAGCACATGTTACACAACATGTTGTTGGATAGACCCACCTTGAGACACTACAGGGAATTAATGTGCCATTAGTTGGTTTCAAGTGATGTTGGTGCAAAGTCCTTAGACCTGAGATCATCATGGATTCCAACATGTGTATTGGCTTACTTAGGGACTACCAAACGCTATTCCGTAACTGGGTAGTTATAAAGGTAATCTTTGAGTTTGCTATGAAACATGTAGAGGGATGTGAACGATCAAGATGGAATTTTCCCCTCCTTTGGGAGAGATATCTCTGGGCCTCTCGATGTAATGAATTATGGTAGTGCATGGTCATACCGAGTTGATTGAGGAGTCAATCAACAAATAAATAATCCAATACGAGATCGAGTCTTGCCTATAGTTTAATTGATATCGTGAGGTAAAGGAATTTGTGCACACATTACAGGTTCAGCCGATATGATCTTTGTGTATATTTTGGTGTCAATATGTTCTGCTAGAGGCCGTTATTGACAAGTTGGCCAAAAGGGTATTTTCAGGCCGGGGCCAATTGTTCACGAACCTAATTTGGCGGGTGGGTCGGGCGGTCGGGTGGTCGGAGGGCTGGACGAACCGGCACGGCATCGTCGGCATCGACGAATCCTAGTGGCGTCGGGAGATCGGGTGGAGCGTGTGGAGGTCAGGGTCGGGCGAGACGAACCAGAGGTCGGCGGGGTCGTGCGATTCGAACCTGAGGTCTGCAAGGTACTATCCGACATTGGCGAGGTCGCCTGAGAGTGTTCCGAGGTCGGCAAGGCTTGTTCAAGGTCGGCTAGCAATAGATCGGCTATTTTCGCAGCACGGGGCATCAACCGGTAACGATCCATTGACCCTTACTTGCAAGCTTTTATGGACTGCGCAGTAGAAAAATTTTGTTTTATGCTATCATAGCCTCCGCGTATTCCTTCAGGAACTTCTATTAAAACCCATACTTTATTTTGAGTCATTGATTTTAGTTCATCCTCCATATATTGAAGCCAGTTGGATGTATTCTTACTACTTATGGCTTCTTTAAATGAGGTGGGGTCATCTACCTTCCCTATATTTTCACTCATATAAACTTCATAATAATCGGGAACAACAGATTTCCTTGCCCGTTGTGATCTTCTTAATTGTTGACTTTCTTCATTGTTGACATGTGGTTGAGCATTTTATTGTGGAGATTCTTCTTCATTTTGTGTTGCAAAATTCTGTTGAGGCTCATTATTTTCATCATTATTACTGTCAACATTTACTTCAACATTAGGTGTATAACTAGAGGGTTCGAGAATTACCCATTGTTGGCGGTATATTTTGTGGCACGGTTTGAATGATTTGAACATTAGTCCCTTAGATTTCCAGTATTGGAACATTAGCCCAAATTTTCTCAAGATTAATTTTCTTATTCTGTGAGCTTCCTTGTTCATTATTTTCTAAGAAGACGGCGTGTCTAGTCTCCACAAATTTAGTGACATGGTCTAGACAATAAAATCGATATCCTTTGGATCTTTCTAGATATCCGATGAAATGACAACTCACAATCTTAGGGTCTAATTTCTTTAACTATGGGTAAAATGTTCTGGCTTCTGCATGACAACCCCCACACATAAATAACTTAATGTTGGTTTTCTTTCGGTCCATAATTCATAAGGGGTCTTAGGTACCGACTTACTTGGAATTATGTTTATTATATGAGAAACTGTCTTTAAGCCTTCATCGTTCTACTGAGGTTCTCTAGGCATAGAATATTGGGCAACTATCCCATGTTGCTAGAGATATAAGGCAAACAGATCAGGGATTTGCCCAAATGGAGCATGTTTCCCGTAGTATTCACCACCATGATTTGATCTCACGATTTTAATTTTAGCACTATGTTGATTTTCTAATTCAGGCTTAAATATCTTAAATTTCTCAAGAGATTTTGAATGGTCATCAATGGGTAGATATAGCCATAACGGGAATACTCATCTATGAATGTGTGGGGGATACCACCCCGGGTTAGCCCACGCCAAGGAAAGGTGATCGAATAGGACGGGTCAGAAATCTTCGAGTCGGGGTCGGGAGCCGGTCCTCGGCCTAGGATGACTAGCCCAACCTCTACCTTTCGACCCAACCCAGCTCCTTTGCTCAACCTCTACGCACGGCTTCTCCTTTGCTCAACCGTCACACACGGCCCTGACCAGAAAAGGAGCAGGCCATCTTCGGGAAGGAGGCTTCCTTGGTAAGCCTCGCAGACAAGACAAAAGGGGGACAGAGTCAGCAGAAGATGACGTCGCCTAGCTAGACTGCGCACAAGATGCTCGCGGCCTGGGATCCCGAGGCGATCTTGTTTTGCTTTTCAGCTTTAAGCCTGTACCCGCTTTTTGTTTTACGATCAAGCTTACGTGTGCACCTTAAGACCCCCATGACTACCCCCTTGGACTGTAAAAGAAAGGGCAGCACACGCGAGCATGGGGGGATCCAGATCCAATAACTCTCGCTCTCTCTCACTTGACGGGTTACGCGGAAGCTACGCTAGCCGAAAACAAAAATTTTTCTACCGCGCAAACCAGGAACACTTGCAAGTAAGGACCGATAGATCGTTACCGATTGGAGTATGCAGCGGAAAAAGCCAATCAGGGCTATCCGATCTGGAACTGTGCTGGCCGATGACAGCCGATTCCCGCAAACCGACAGCCGATTCCTGGGGACAGCCAATTAACCAATCAGCCGATTCGCCGATGTAGCTGATTCGCTGAGTCGTCTGACCGCGTTCTCACGCCTCGCTCCAATGCGCTCGACCGCGCGGCCGATTCGTAGCCGATCAACAGCACGCAACGTAGCGAGCGCCTCTCACGGTATCCACACGTCCGGGAACAGAATGTCGAACACCCGTTTGCTAGCATGCGATGCAAGGCTAGGGTTTGACTCGAAAGTGGGGAGGGTTTCCGTGGAGATTGATCCCGGCGACTTCTGTTGTGGATTCGGTTCAATGCGATATCTCAACTCTCCACCCCTCGCCCCTTTATATAGAGTTGGCCGACTGGGACTAGTGGCCGATCAGGACTCTATCTTAAATCGGATCCTATCCGAATCTCATAGAGTCGGCCGCCCATACGTCGTAAGACCATAGGACTCTATCCGATCGGATCCCAATCCGATCGAACCGTATCCGAGTCCAACTCGAATGCCTGTTCTTATCCCCTTAAGCGTGCGACCCAGTAGGTTCGGGTATACTCGGTTTCGGCCATAGTCCAACTTAGCCGATCGTCGGCTCGAGTCCAACTCACCGACGTCAACGGCGGCGCCTAGCGGCACATATTGATACCATAGTATACAAGAATATAATATCGGCTCTGAACCTGTAATGTGTACACAAATCCCTTTGCCTCATGATACCAATTAAGCTATAGGCAAGATGTGTGCCATCCCTTCAATAGCTTAACCATTCACTCGAACCGTATTGGATTATCTGTCTGTTGATTGACTCCTCAATCAACTTAGCATGGCCATGCATTTCCATAATCCATTACCTCGAGGGGCCCAGAGATATCTCTCCAAAGGAGGGGCAAATTCCATCTTGATCACTCACATCCCACTCCATGTTTCATAGCAAACCCGAAAACTACCTTTATAACTACCCAGTTACGGAATAGCGTTTGGTAGTCCCAAAGTAGGCTACTACACATGTTGGAATCCATGGTGATCTCAGGTCTAAGGACTTTGTACCAACACTACCTGAGACCAACTAATGGCATATTAATTCCTGTAGTGTCTCATGGTGGGTCTATCCAACAATGTGTTCTCTAACACATGTGTCCATGTTTATTGATTTGGTATCTCCATACCCATGATCTATGAGATTGATCATCAATCAATAGACATGCCGATCTTAGAATCATATTAGTTCCAATAATATGATATATGATCAGGGATCATTTAGAAATAGATTCATACATATCGAGTCTCATAAATAAGTCACGTACTTATTGATCAATACAAGATGTCTATTTCATGGAACTAAATAACAGTTTATTCATTAATACATAAATATTGACATGACATCCAACATCTCCATGTTGCCTCTAGGGCATATCACTAACAATATTCACACCCTAATCTCACACCACCCTAACAAAGAACATAGGAGTAGGCTTGTTATCCTCCGGGAGGGCCGAACCTGTCTAAAAGATCTTGGCTCATTGTGTACTCGAGTCGACCATCACGCCTGTTGGTGGGACGTCCCAACCACTCTTTCACCTCCTTGGGTAGCCCCCTTGGAGGACTGATCGACCTCCCATCGATAGAATGTAATGAACGAGTCAAAGCCATCGTCACTAGGAACGGTCCACAAATATCATTATAAATTATTTCTAGTGGACTTGAGCTCCGAGTGGCCCCTTTGTTAAGTGACTTAGCAAATTTTCCCTTAATGCAATATATGCATTGATCGGCATTAGAAAAATCTAAGGGGAGAAGTATTTCTTCTTTTATGAGACATTCAATTCTTCCCCTAGAAATATGGCCTAAACGATAGTGCATAATTTCGACGACATCTCATTACAGGCATTTATAACATTCATCACAGAGTCATCCAAAGATAGCATATAGAGTTTGTCTCTCATAAAGGCAAGACCCACAACTTCATTATCAAAATTGATATAACATGTTCTCTTTGTAAAATAACGATAGTAACATGTATCTGTCAAGACTCTAACTGAGACAAGGTTTTTCTTAATAGAAGGAGCAAATACAATATTATTTAAAACTAAATTTCAGCCACTATGAAGTCTAAGTGTGAGGTCTCCAATAACCCTCATGTCAATCTGCGCTCCATCAGCTACTCTTAGGCTTTGCTCCCCTCTTCCTACCTTCTGGACAGTACGAAATCCCTGGGAATTGATAACTTGGCTTAGATGAAAGTGCAAAGTAGCAACTTCGTGCGGTTAGCTAAGCGTGACTAAGAATTTTAAGCAATTGAGATGTTGTAGAGCTCTAGAAAATTGAGTCAAGTCTTTTGGGATGTGTAACATATCTAATTGCTGCCTTCGTGTGGTTTGATGGGCACATTTCAGACTGAAGTTGACTGGCACGCTGAGTCCAAACAATATCTCTTTTGCTCATTATTCAGCATTACAGATTTTATATTGCATGGTGTTAAATTATGATCATGGACACATTAAGGTTTGAGTGACTATTTATGCATGTATGGATCACACTCATCCAAAATCATATGGTGGTCATAAATGGCACTAGATGGTATAAATTTGGTGTGCTCCACATCTATGATATCATAATCAAGACCGACTACATGAGCCCCTTTAAGATGGTCGTTTTAGAATGGTTTCTTAAAAATATTTTGTGGGCTTTGCTGTTAGCTATAAATCATTTACGAAAGCCTACAATATTCTTACGTCTTATCCATCTCTAATAATTATTTTTCCTATGTCTCATATTTATGATTTTAAACCCCTAATCTTGTTCTATAGGACCAAAACGTTTGGAAAATTGGTAATACTGTAAAAATGTGTTTAAAACCACTTAAAAGTCATCAGAAAACAGTACCAAAGTGTTTTAGTGTTTTGAAAAGTTTGGCTCCTTTACAAACTCTTGGTTTAGTATGACTTTGCAAAATTTTGGGTTTTAAAATGGCCTATAGAGTGTAGGTTTTGAAATTGAGTGAATACATAAAAAATTGATAGACATGTTAGGTTGTATCACATAACCATGTTACTTTTGTACCGCAACTAAAATTTTGTGTCTTTTGGACTCTTGTATCCCAACATTTCAACTTCTTTCGCTTAGCCTCTATGAGACCAGCGGGGATGTGAGCTGAACGGAATTCTTCCTTGAAGATGTCCCAAGTGATTGGTTCATTGCGAGGAAGAATGGATTTGTGGCATTCCCACCAAGCTGCAGCTGCACCTTGAAGGTAGTACGCGGCATACTCCGCCTTCTCCCTCTTGTTGCAGCAAGCGAGGTTGAGTTTGTCTTCGACGTCGCGGAGCCAGTCATCGGCATCAAGGGGGTCGGACGCAAAAGAGAAAGTCGACAGGAGAGTGCATAGCATGTCCGCCATCTTGGATTGGCCTCGGGTATTTGTTTTGGATTAAGGCTGCATTGAGGATCTCGGAATTACCGAGCATCCTTTCAAATAGACGGTTTTGCATAGCCACGACATGGACTAAAGGTAGACTCCTCTTTACCTTGGTTGCCTGTGGCAGCGGATTGGCCTCCACAAGCTTGATCAACTGTAGGCTGGTCGACTGGGTTCGAGCGATGTGGGTTGATATTAGTCATCCTGCACAGAAGGTACAGAAAGACATGGTATGATGAGATGATGAATTACAAAATGATTCAAATTCATATAAATGAACATGGCTGAGGTAGAGTACTAGAATGAAGTTGCTATGGTCAAATTTAGCTTTTCTAAAGTACAGAAAGACACGGTATGATGAGATGATGAATTAGAAAATGATTCAAATTCACAGAAATGAACATGGCTGAGGTACAGTACTAGAATTAAGTTGTTATGGTCAAAATTTAGCTTTTCTTACACCCACGTTTGTGCATTTTTATTTTTAGGACAGCAAGAACGAATGTTTTTTTAATCATAACAATTATAGAAACCATTCGTTTTTTTACGCAAACTCCCCCAACAGTTTGCGTCAAAAAAAAGAACGAATGACTTTCTATAATTGTTATGGTTACTAAATGTGACACTAGAGATGTGTAAAGGACTCCGAGTTTGTTATGGTTACTAAATGTGACACTAGAGATGTGTAAAGGACTCCGAGTCGTGTATGATAGAAGTTAGCATAATATACTACCCCTTAAAAGTTTTAAAAATTTTGGCCAAGAGGATTTGTCGAAAGAAAGATAAACAAACTAGGTGATCTCGGGTCTGTCCTACGTGTCATGTTGCTGAAAACAGCACCTAATGACCAAACTAAAGAGGTGGAAAAATGAAATAAAATATATATTTAGGTTGCTAACAATGTTTCTTAGTTATATGAAGGAATTGTGATTTTAGGACAAGTGGTTTATTTTATAGAAAATGAAGTAGGTGTTGCAATTTTGAAACATATTCTTACTTCTAGTTGTTGAATTTTTTTATTTTTAATCTACTGACGTAAAAATTTCTACGAAAATTCATTGGACTTCCTTGATAAGAGTTACTGACCAATAGTTAATATTTTATCACTTATGGTTTAGGATATATAAAATTATTAAGTATGTAACCTACAGATTTCAGAACTTGACCATCGTACTATATGAATTTTTACACCTTGATGCAAGGACTCAAATTTTACCAAAATTCATGGTGCTTCCTACATGAGTATACTAGCTACCGCTAAGAGATGGCATGATTATATCTTATGTTTTGGGCTACAAAAATTCATGAAGGCTGCTGTCTACAAATTTCAGAACAAGGTTTCATAAATTACCCATTTCGTTATGACATGAAATTAACTAGGTCCAGAGGCTATATGAATTTTGGAAGGTCATTCTAAGCAATCAACCTAGTGGCAAAAGCACAACAATTCCAACCTGCCCCAAATCTACCCATTCTAGGCCACATCTTTCCCGTTATGTCACAGAAGAAATACCTACCGAAGCAAGAAGGGTAATTCTCTGTCGGGATCGTCTCAACCTGAATTTGAAACATGCCCTTTCCGCACACGACATCTCCAGCATGAAATCCCTTGTGAACAAGGCTCTTCGTGCAGAGGAAAGCCAAAGAGAACTAACTGAAGACCGCAAGCGCAAATGAGTTGCAATTAAGTCAGCAAGCAGTACTTCTTGACTGCGCTTCACGCAGCCCTCCGGTATCCGTCTTGCAGTACCACAACCTCCGAGATCGCAGTACAATGCACCTCGCCACAACCCAATCATGGTTCAACAATATAATTGTGATGCACCACAATGTAGTACCTGAGACCGAACTGCCCGAGTCAGTTGTTTCAACTGTGGTGAGTGGGAATACTTCACAAGTGTTTGTCCACTACCCAAAATAATGGTATCTCCACCTCAACTCTGAGATGTACAACAACCACCCCAAGACCCAACTGAGAGCCAAAGATGTCAATATGAGAATACGTCAAGACCAATTCAAAATACCTCATGTTGTAGCCCATTTAACACTAGGTCATCGCATTCATTCGTAGTGACTAGTTCAAAGAACCTATTACAATGATCAACCTTAAAAATCACACAAATGAATGTGTAGGTATATCTTGTTTTAATGATAGGGAAAACATTTGATTTACTTTATATTACTAGATTCACCAAACTAAATGTAGTTCCAACCATAGATTAGTTAGTTTAACACCAAGTAAACCTAGGCTATACCATTAAAAGTTTGAGACGTTAGCTAAAAATAATGTGAAGTTAAATAGGGAAATTTTGTTTGGAATCAAGTCCCTAGTTCCACCAAGGCTAGCGAATCTCGAGGACGAAATTTATTTTAAGGGGTAGGTTTGTAACATACCAGAAATTTACTTAGGGAAAAATTGTATGGGAAAATTTAAAATTTTAGAATTCTAAATTTTTTGAGAACATTGAAGCACATACTAGAGCTTAACTCTTATAAATAAAATAAAACACATAGTTTTTCTTGGACCAAGTCAGAAGTAAACTCAAAATATAATTTATAAATCTTGTGATAACAAATTTCAAGTCAATAATTCTGATTGACCTTAATCTAAAATGTTAATCATCTCGGTTTTACATTTTAACTTAACCGACATATTTAAGTTAACTACAAAATGGAATATAAGTTTTAAAATAGATAAACTTAAATAGCAATAAGGTACACTTGGTTGTATGTGCATTTTATTATTGTGGGCTTGTTTTGGATCTTCTTATGCATCTCAAAATATGTTACATATGCACTTAATGACTAGAGAAAAATATTAAAAATTAATGAAGCAACAAAAAATCCTACAAAATTCTCATAAATACTAATCAACACCCTATTCTAGTTGGCTGGAACGATAGAATCTTTGATGGATCCATCATAGAAACTCAGCCCTTTGCAGTCTCTGTTTGCTTCTCTTCCCGCTTCAATATGAATGTCTTTGTGAATTGGCTTTGGAATTTGAATATAAAGGATGATTACAATTGGATTCTGGTGGGAGATTTCAATTTTTACAGATTCATAGACAACAGGAATAGAAGTGGTGGAAATTTCCAGGACACACAAATTTTTAATAATGTCATTGATCATCTGGATTAGTGGAGTTACCTTTAAAAGGAAGAGCGTTTACTTGGAGTAACATACAGTCCAATCCTCTCTTGGAAAGACTCGATTGGTTTTTTACCTCCCCCAATTGGACTCTGGATTTCCCAAATACTTTGGTCTCTCATCTGGCTAGAAAGACATCTGATCATGTGTCGTGTAGAATTTCAATAGAAACCCAAATTCCCAAGTCAAAAATCTTTCATTTTGAGAACTTTTGGATCTCACACAGCTCATTTCTAGATATTGTTAAACAGTCCTAGATTCAGAATCGGGGTAATTCCGATAATATTGCCTTAGTGTTGTCAACAAAATTCAGAAGGCTGAGGTATGATCTGAAGTGTTGGAGTAAGAACTTTAAGACCATCAAATTTTGCATAAGCAACTGCAACAAAGTTATCCTCTATCTTGATGCTATAGAGGAACACATGCAGCTAGTTAACACTGAATGGAATTTCAGAAGGATCATAAAAGAACATTTGAGTAATATCCTAAAGCAGCAAAAATATCTATTGGAAGCAAAGAAATATTGTCAACAGAGTTAAATTTGGAGATGAGTGCACTAAGTTTTTCCATTCAATGGCTATGGTCACTTACCGGGGAAATCTTATAACCCAAATCCAGGATGATTATGGGGTCTCTCTTTTGACACCTTAGTGGCCCCATTTTCAGTTAGTGAAATAGAAAGTGTTATTAAAAACATGCCTACTAACAAGGCCCCTGGTCCAGTTAGTTTCAATGGAAATTTTATCTAAAAATGTTGGAATATAATCAAGAATGATATTTTCAAGCTGTTTAGTGATTTTCATGACAATAGGGTTAATATAACCCCTAGAATTGATTCTTTCATAGTCCTTGTGCCTAAGTGCAATAACCCAATGACAACCTTTGATTTTAAGCCGATATCATTGCTAAATTGTTGTGTGAAGATGCTTACTAAGGTGCTAGCAGAAAGACTTCGAATATTACTTTGGATCTCATCCATTTAAATCAGTATGGCTTTATAAGACAAACATCAATACATGGTGTCTAGCATGGAGTTTTGAATACATTCATCAATGTCGGTATTCTAAAAAGGAGATTGTAATTGTCAAGTTAGACTTTGCCAAAGCCTTCGACACTTTGAGCACTCTACCATCATGGAAATGCTCGGGGCCTTGGGCTTTCCCGAGAAATGGATTTCTTGGGTGAAGAATATTATCTCTTACGGTTCTTCATTTGTCTTGCTCAAGGAGTTCTGGAAAAACATTCAATTGCACAAGAGGTGTTAGACAAGGAGATCCTTTGTCACCTCTTCTTTTTTGCTTTGGCTGCAGAAATTCTTCAATATATTATTAATGGTTGAAAGATAAGGGTATCTTGAAACTGCCGATCCCCCAGCCTACCAATGATTTCCCAATAGTCCAATATGTGGATGACACCTTACTGATAATGCAAGCGGATGCTAGACAATTATTTTATCTTAAGGCCATCCTAAATACCTTTGCTTCCTTCCACTTGGGCTGGCAGTTAATTTTAGCAAATCTCTCTTGGTACCTATAAATGTTTCTGCTCAAAAGATGGAAGTGCTTGCCAAGACTTTCAGTTGTCAGGTTGGATCACTACCTTTCACTTATTTGGGGTGGCCACTTGGTACCTCAAAGCCATGAATAGAAGATTTTGCTCCACTCCTGGACAAAGTGGAAAGGAAGCTCTCAGCTTGTACCAATTTCCTATCTTACTCAGGTAGAGTGGAATACATCAACACTGTAATTCCTCCAACACTTAACTATGCTATGTGCACCTTTAAGCTTCACAAGGGAGTGATTGAA
Organism: Oryza australiensis; assembly: GCA_019925245.2. Classification (NCBI taxonomy): domain Eukaryota; kingdom Viridiplantae; phylum Streptophyta; class Magnoliopsida; order Poales; family Poaceae; genus Oryza; species Oryza australiensis. Next base: position 158,156 of record JAIFGZ020000662.1, read on the forward strand.
GGAATTGATAGAATAAGAAGGCAGTGTTTATGGAGAGGAAATTCGGAAAGAAAAAAGGGGGCAATATGGTAGCTTGGCCCCTTGTTCAAAGACCAAAAAGAAAGAGAGGTCTTGGAATTTAAAAATCTCAGCCTTCAGAATGATGCCTTGCTTATGAAGAAGCTTCATAAATTTTACTCTAAAGAAGAGGATCCCTGAGTTCAGTAAGTTTGGTTTAAGTATTATGATAACATGGTTCCACATGCTCATGCTTTGGTACGATCTTTCGGTGGAAAGATATTCTAAAACTCAAGGATCTTTATCTTGGTATCACTTCTTGCATTTTGGGGGATGGGTCTCGTGTTATTCGGAAGGACAAGCGGACGGGAGAAATTCTTCAAAACTCCTTTCCAAGCATTGCTAATTTTGCAAAGCAATTAGACATGTCAGTTCAGGAGATAGTGGGAGTAAATTATTTGGAAAATCTTTTCAATATACCAATTTTGCAGCAAGCCACGGTTGAATTAGAAAATCTAAGAGAAATCATCTAGGAGTTTGACGGTGCAGTGGATAAAAGAGTCTTTGTTGGGGATCAAGCAAGTTTGTAGCCTCCAATCTTTATAAAACGGCTTTTCTTCACACTCAGGTCTCGTCGGTTTTTGGTTGGGTATGGAAATTTAAAGTCACCCGTAGAGTAAAATTCTTTGCCTGGCTAATTTTGCTAAATAAGCTAAATACAAAAGGTACCTTGGTAAGACGATGGTTTAATGTTCAGCCAGATAGTCTATGCTCTCTGTGCAATGATAGAATGGAAGAGACAATCTCTCATCTTTTCTTTGATTGCTCTTTTGCCAAAAGTTGCTCGGATAAAATAGGCACTGTTTGGGAAAATGACTCTAAGGTGCATAAGAATTGAAAGAACCAAACAAAGGTCTAGTTTGCCATTCTTCATGGAGATATTCCTCATAGCTGCTTGGGAAATTTGGAAAGTCAGGAATAGATTGGTGTTTGATGGAATCCAAGCTTCTTTCAATATATGGCTAGCTAATTTCAAAGATGAGGCCATTCTTCAATCTCACCGAATTAAAGATGCAGATTTCTATAATTTTTCAATGGCTTCATACTTTGTAATCTTTTGCTCTCTGCTTTCTTTTCTTTTCTTCAGCCTGTTCTGTAAGTTCTCTTGGGACCTTTTCTCCTTTTATTTTGTTATAAAGTTGGTACCGTGGGGATCTCCCCCACGGTCTTTTCACCTCAAAAAAACACCCTAAGCTCACAGTACTTTTAGTTTGAATTTATCAAATCATTTGGTACCTCAAATAAACCAACCAAAGTCAGCAAAATCTAAAAATCCTAAATAACACTTAACCTACTTTACACATTCACCAAAATTAAACCATACTTTTGATGCCAAGCCCTTTGGTCACACTAATAATCATAATATACTCTACCACCAGGTGTCTTGGTTTAAATTAATTCACAATGTAACCACATGAAATTTAGAACCACAAAATTCATAAACAATAATTGAATGCAGTCAACATAGTAACTTAGCCTCCTTTACTAAATTACATGGTAATTCTAAAAGTGATCAAACTTTAGGACTCGGTACCATTGAAATATCAAATCTTTGTCTACCTACGAATTCTCTCCCCGTAATTCAAAATATAAGTAGAGGAGATAAGGAGAGTGAAACTACATGTTGCAGTAGTGCTCACCCTTAGTCTCTAGGATGTTCTACCACCTCTTTCACTGCCAGTGGGGCCCAGGGGCAGTGGGACCCACTTGTCAGCCACTAGGACACATGTTGGCACACTCCTACTCTTTGGAACGCAGCCAAGTGCCCCAGAACATGGCAGTGACACGAATTGACACCACCCGATGTCCACACCGTGTCCACCTCTACCATTTGAGTTGCCATCTCGCCACCATATTCTTCATCCCTCCCTCAGTCTGTTCCATGAAGGAAACGAGAGAAACCCTCGAAATTGCTGAGAACAACCTCTTCTTCCCTCCTGTCGACAAGTGTTTGATCCTCACCATAGCTGCTCGAGCGGGCTTCATCGCAATCTACATCTGGGAACACCATCCTCTATGAATGCATAATCCATCTGTGCCCTTTCCTTCCTAGGTCTCACCGGTCGAGGTCACCGGAGCGCGGCTACCTCGGTCTTCGGTGTCCAGAGTGTCGTCGCATGCCGCATCACCATTCCTATCGACCGGTGGAAATCCGGATGAACCTTCGCGCCCGAGATCTCCACGATCCTAGAAGCTTGATGGCCGGAGGATTGAACCAAGGCACTGCTATCGAGGAGATCCTCTTCTTCTTCCCAAAATCCAGCTGTCGGCCATCACCATTGAATCCTCATCCTCAAGTGAGCTTTCGCGTTATTCCTCGCACTAGTAGCAACCTTGGGGTACTAATGAGCCATGTCACACCTTTTCTTGGCAAATAGAAGAGTGGAGTGAAGACTTTGTCGTTGCCCTGCTGATTTCACCACCGTCGAGCTGATCCCGGAGTTGTTGCTGCTCTCCAAGCTTCATCGGGCCAAGCACGACCTCAAGTGAGTCCCCAGAAACCTCGTAGAAACATGTGCATGGACTAGATTACACTGATTCGAGCCACAAATCGATATGCACTTCCATGCCGAGAGACATCACTGCCTGCGTCGTCGCCATCAACATTTTCGGTGACCCCGTCGGGTGATTGTTGATGTGAAATTCATCTTTGCACACGAAGGCCTGAAAGATTTGCTTTACTTCAGTGCAGGTCCTATCAAATCGGGTTAAGGGCGTGTCAGTTAGTTTGATCCTGTAACTAACAATAATAAAATAGAGAATATTAGATCAATGGGCTAATCGACCAAGGGGCCAATATAGTATGATTCGTCCAAGCTGATGCCGATGAAAATTTTAGATCGATCGGCTATAACCTAAGGAATTCAGGTATCAAAGTAATAAAACATCATCGGCCGGAACTTGGATGTAATATATTTGTAAATCTTCTAACATTATTACAATCAATCTTGATAAATCGGACCTAACCGAGATAGTATAAGATTGAGGGTAATAAAATAGAGTCTTAAGCAAATATATATTTATCTTTGGATATGGGCCGATGTGTTGAGAATAGAACTTATCATGCTCTATATAAAAGCAGGTAAACTGATATCAAGTCCTAACAAGATAATGTGTAAATTACCACTAATCTATGATTATTAACCATAATCAAGATAGATCGGACTTAAGCGAGACAGAATTAGATTGAAGATAATAACCACAGTAACCAGCCAACTATATTACATCTTGTGATCTTAACCGATATAGCTAGTTATAATATGATAAGCAGATACCTTATCAGCTGAAACTTTGATAAAACGATGAATAACACTTATCGGCTTGAGTAAATGTAGTCGATAGATTATAACTTAGAAGATTGGACTTAACTTTGAGGTTAATAATAAGTTGAGTAAATTTAAACTAGTCGATTAGTCCTTTTCAAAGTGATTGATATATTGAATCTAACTAAGAACTTAAGCAAGAGCAATTAAAGAAAGAGTCAATACATTAGATAGGCGATGCAAGTAAAAGCTAAATTAGTATATCGGACCTAACCGTGGAAGTACTAATTTCGCCGATACAAGCGAAGTTGACAAGACTTACTTTCGCATTGGAGATCGAACTTAACCGATGCAACCCAAACTCAAAAACAAGAACTCATCGAAATAAAGGGTGGCAATGCGCTGAAAGTTGTGTATTAATCTGTTGTTTTTACAAAAGACCTCGGACATTCAATTTATACCCTCAGGCAAATACAAGTCCGACTGAGATACGACTCCTATTGGCTATCTTACAAGAAAAGGATACTACTCGAGTCCGATCGAAACACAACTCCATCTTACAAGAAAAGGATACTACCCGAGTCAGTCAAAACACAACTCCATCGACTCAGGATTCTATTTATAGAAATAAAGATTAAATCAAAACCTTCCTTAATACGGAAGCTAAATCAAAATCCGGATAAACTTGCCAACAGAATCCATAAAAAACACAGCATGAATCTCATCGTCGACCCTGTCTTCACTAACAGTAAATTACCAAATTTCGCCATTTACACATGCCCCAAATTCCATAGTATGCATAGACATGCTTCGAAATTCCTTCGCACGACCCATTTAACACCATCATCCCAATAGGTCATCAACCCAATCGACCAGTCTTCATCGGTAATCATCATGTTGTCACAATCTCTTCATCCCTCACGCTGGCGAGTTCTCCCCTTCTCTCTCCTTTGTCTCTAGCGACTTCTCACGAGCAAGCTCCTCCAAGATCAAAACCCTTTCTGTACCACAAATGGCCACCACCACTGAAATCCCCACGGTAAGAACCCTCAAAACTCCTCTCTTTCTTAATTTTTACCTCGTTATTTAGTTTTAGACCTGAGTTTTTCATTTTTACATCCCATGTTCTTCGTGTTCTTCATCTTTTACTATGCATTTCTTTGTAGCATCCGAGAAATGAAATAGCCATCCCCATGTTGGATCAACTCCTTTTCTTTTATCGGGCCGATGGGTAACAAAGATCTAATAGATTTTATCAATGTTGAAACTAACGGGGATATCCTTTATGCAAACCAGCCCTAAAATCTCAGATTGGCACCTTAGTTTCATATCTTGGCCTACAAAGCTATCAAATTTGGAGAAAGCTGGTATCTTCGCATGCTACCCTCCAAGTATCGAGTTTTGGTCCGATATCGACATAGCTTAGTGCCTTGAACTCTCTCTAGCCGAAATGGAAAAAGATGAATCCCTTATTGCATCGGCTAGCTATTTTTGGTCCAATACTCTAAATGCCTTTCTTTTTAACCACGGACCGATGACTCCCACTCGATGGAGGTTATCATGCTTCTTGGTCTAGACATATATTCATCGGCTAATCTTATTAGTTTGAGAGTCAAGTGTGCTAATAACTTAGACACTAAAGCTACGGGAGGCTGGTCAAGCTACATTACCAAACAGGCCAAAACAGGTCCAATCGCCATCGGGAGGATGTAGCTTTTCTCAACATGTGGTTGAAAAAAATTTTCTTCTACGGGTCAACCTTGGGGCCAACAACAAATATGCAACACATAGCAGAAGCTCTTGCCAATGGAAAAAAGATACCTTTGGGAAAATATCTCTTAGGTGCCACTTATCATACGCTTCATCAAGTGGCAGCAAAACTACTACTTAGACAACCTATCAGACATATCAGCGGCCCATGGTGGTTTATTCAATTATGGTTGAAACTATATACTATTGAAGTGGCAGAAAACACCCCTCTTGAGAGATCCATATTCCTATTCAACTATGCGAAGATGCCGATCCTACTCGCCACTTATGTATGTCCCTTGGAGAAGCAACATCGGTATATCTTGGAAGTAGGCTAACACTTGACGAGATCAAATTCTGGTGTGCTCACTGCTATCACGGATTCCCCAAGGAGGCTAGAATATGATATGCATATGAAGACATTGTCACGTACAGATAAATTCATCCCAAATTAAAAATCATTCTCTAAAAGCAATAATAGAATTCATTAAAATCTGAAAAGAAAATGGAAAACATTAAAATACATACAAGAAAAATTCAAATGTGGCCCGGAGAATTTTCATTAAATTTTTCTCGATCTAAAACATGTCCTCAATTTTTATGTCACATACCACAAGATTTAACTATATGGTAGACCTTGAAATATGGTAAATGATGAAAATGTGGACCAAGTTTTTGCTTAGGAAGTATACACTTTTGTTTTGCTTGTGCTTATATAGAGGGATTGTGCATATAACATGTTAGGAGCATGACAAAGTAAATTTTTTTTAACCAAATGACTTAAGAAGATTTAAAACACTCAAAAGGGGTCTGAGAAAAACTTGTATAAAACTTTTGAAAAAGCTTGAAAACAAATGTAGAGTTTGTATTGCTCACCAAACCAAAAATCTAGAACAAAACATCCCCTAAAAATTCTAAGTCTGGAAATCTGACAGAACTCTGGAGCAATCTTTGAATTAACACCAAAATTAAACCAGTGATCTTCAGGTAGTGGAATTTGGCAGTATTACAGTTCAAGTCATGCTTTACAATTTTGCCATTTGGGCACCGCCCCAAATTCGTACTGGAAACGTATTTAAATGGAGCCTAAAGTAGTAAAGTCGCCACTGTAATTCAGACTTAGAAAAATTCCAGGTTTCACTCCTCCTTCACTCCTTCACTAACAAGTGGGCCGTTCTGCCCGGTGGGACCACGGTGTCAGCCTCACAACCATTTTCCACAGGCCCGTAAGTCAGACCGCGCGCGCCACGCACCTGGGCACGCGTTGGCTGCAGCGGCGAGCACCCCCTCCTCTCCTTCCCTACCAGCGACATCTTTTAAGCTGACCAACCGACACTCTCTCTCTCCCTCTCGCTCTCGTTTCATTTCGCGAAAGAGCTGAGGCATCCGGTCTCGGAATCGCTGGGAACAGAGGCGCCATTCTTGTTGTCGGCGAGAGAAATCCCTGTTGCCCGGCGCTAAGCTGGTGAGCTCCATCCTTGTTCATTGTGCATTCCCTAATCTACTCCCTGTCCTCTAATGCCACCGAAAACATCTCATTTTGTGCAGCCAATCTCCGAGAACACGACCGCGTCAACTTGTGTTCTTCGTCGCGCTCTGAGCCATCCACCGCAACACACCCGCTCGTCGATAGCCGTCTACGGTAAGCCATTGACCAAATCCTTTTGCCAACGAGTTCCCTAGCATCTGACAATGGTGTAAACCGGCGGAATTGCGTGAGGTATACCTGAAGGTGAAAACCCCTTTTCTTCCCCAACTCTGGCCGCCGTCGTCGATTCAAGCCTCCTCCCTCTCTCGTGAGTGCGGGCCAAATTCCTTTTACCTTGAGCAACTCCAAGACCACCTGAATGAAGGCCCGCACTCCTTTTGGGTTGAACGCCGAGGCGCACCGCCGATGATCACCCGTGAAGGAAACCGCCGCCGCTTCAAGACTCCACATGGCGCCACCGACAACCCGACCTCACCAGCGCCCAGACATCATTCAGTAAGCTTCCTAGTGACCCATAGATGCTTTACATTACACATGCAAAACAAGATCGAAGCCCAAAACATACATGCACCATCTACCCCGAACCATGGCACCGCCCATACCGTCGGCGACGACGATTCCAGAAATGGCAGTGGACGGGAAACCCACCGTTAGCTTCTCCATAATCCCCTCCAGCTTTTTCCTTTTGGTCGCGGCTCGAGATCGGGCGCCGTTCGCTGCGCGTCGGCGGGAATCCCGCCGAGCGCCAACGCCCTGCTTCACCCCGCTCTGTCTCACCGACAACCGGGACCCACGCTATTAGGCGCCGGTAACCCACGTTTAAAACTAAGCAGATGCTAACAAGTGGACCCCACACTTTTAATTCAAAAATAAGAAAATAATAAACCCGAGGGGTATTTTTCAAACAGAAAAAGAACTCAACTTTGAAAATTCATATAAAATCGAAAATGGCATATTTTGGACTTGAACAAATTTTGTTAGATTCACAATTTTATGAACTTTATTACCAGGGAACAAAATCACCTACTCACAGTGGGAAATTTGTTTCTAAAAATTCATTTTTATACTAGCTGACCTAGGGCAAGTTTTAACTTATAAAAATTGTAGAAAAATCATTTCAACTCCAAATGGAGTGAACTTAAATTCTATGAAAACAACAAAAGATGAACTTCATTTTTAAATCATAAAACTAAGTACCTTCCATAACAAATAAATCACTTAGGAATTAATTAAGAAAAGTAAACTTTTCTTGTACATCTCAACTTCTAAAAAATTATAGAAACTTTATCCAAACTCCAAAAATTTCAAACTAAATTTTGTTAGAACCCCACTGTTGTGCCTTGCTAAATAAAAATACTTAACATACCAGCAACCTTATAGGTTAGCTCTGAATAATTTTAAGAAGCACATAGTTATACACTTGACATATAAATGACTTTATAAAATTTTCTACTTTGGTAGAAATTATTAAGATAGGAACTTTACCCAGAAATTCAACCAAAACTAAGCACTTTCAAATCATATCTTGCACTCATGTTAGATCATGATAGTTTTCATAATGTTTGTAAACTGAAATATTGTGTATATACGTTAGACGAGCCGCCGACGTTTTCGGACGAACCTTTGTGCTTGGACAAGCAAGAGGAAGGAGATCCAGACAAGTCCTCACCTCCCCCTTTGAACACATTGAACCTATACTTTGGAGGTTATTTTGAAAATGATTGTGAAATATGCATGTTGAATTTATGCTACAACACTAAAATTTTGGAATACACATTAGAGCAACTCCTTAACTTCCATTTCCCGCTTAAACTCCATGAGAATACCTTAGCCATCATTCCTAGCCCTAGAACCAACTCAATTTTGCTATATTGGGTTTGATGCTTGAAAATGAAAATAAATGAGAATGCTTAGCCTTGAAAATAAATGAAAATAAATGTATATTTCACTCCACATATGGGCAAAGTATGTGAAAAACTAAGTTGATTTGTGATCTGAGTTTTATGATGAGTAAATGTTATATTTGCCAAATAAAGAGTTTGAAAATGTGGATTTGTGGTCTAGGCCTCATGTGGTATGTATATGGTAATTAGTTGTGTACCGATAGGGGGAGAGTGTGCCCAGACTGATTTAAGGACTCCACTCAAATGTCTGTTCGTTACGAATACAGTACAACCACATGTGCTAGCATGGGATAGCCCAAGATTAGTAAAATATTTATGGTTTAGCCTTACATTTTGGTAGGCCGGAGAGTATGAGTTTGTATAACTCAGAGGAACTTCCAATTTACCCCGATGTGGTAGTTTAGGTGACTAAGTGTATCTAATACAACGATATTGTCCCACGTGGGTGGGTTCCTATCGTGTCCGCCACCATGGCGTCAAGTTTAAAGCGAGGCCACGCCACTTGACAGTTCTATGTCATATTGCAATGTGACTAGGATGGATGGAACACATATCGTCTTTGGGAATGTGTAACACATGCGGTCGCCACCTTCGTGTGGTTTGACGAACACATCTCATGCTGAAGTTAACTGGCAGGTTAAAGGCCTAGCAAGGTCTCACTTATCTTTCTCTCGGAGGGCGCCGACATTTTACTTGAATTTTTAGAGCATTGGAAATATTTATTAGGCAATAAAAACAATTAGCAGAGTTTATTTAAAAGAAAAATCTAAAAATAATCTTCCTTTCTCTTTTGGGCCAATTTTGGCCCAAAGTTTGTTTCCTCCCTACTGAGCCCGCTCAAGCCCCTCCTTTCTTTTCCCTTTTCCTCCCCTTCTCCCTAGGCCAGGCCCACCACCTCTCCTTCCCCTCCCACACGCTAGCCGACCCGGCCTAGGCCGATGCCTTGCCCAGAGCCAAGTCACCACCAAGCCAAGCCGTGTCGCAACACATGCGTCGCATGCGTGCGCCCGCCGGCCAGTAGGTGGGGCCCACATGCCGATCATCTTCCTCCTCCCGCCGGCCTCTCTCCCGTGAAATCCTAGCGGCGTCGCCCTCCTAATCCCTTCTTCCCGCGGTTTCCATCCTAATTAAGTAGGGAAATGGAAACTCCTCCTCCTTCTCCTCTTCAATTCCCCTAACTTTCCCCTTGATTCTCGCTTTAAATTGCCAGGATTTGATGCCCCCTTTAAAGCGCCATTGATGCCACGGCCGCCATCTCACGGGCGATCGACGAGATTCACCATGATTAGTCTCACCCTTAATAATTTGACTTAATAAATTGGTGTAGTTCGGGTGGAATGGTTGGACCAATTCAACATGGTTGTAGCGTATTGATGGAGGATAAAACTTGCCTTGATTAATCAACTGTTTTCCCGTTTTGAAATATAAATGTTTGCAACCGCTTTTCTCGCAAATAGCCCAAGCCTCCCTTTGTTCTCACTTGCATGTCTATATATTTTGTGGGGCTTGATGAGTACGGTGGTTGTACTCGGCTTTGCAATTCTTCCCCCTTTAAGAAGTCTAGTACTTACGTGCGACGACGGTGTTAGAGGACCAAGGCTCGGACCAGTTAAGTTTGCCTTTGGAGTGGAGTTGAAGCCCCGCTAGGATCGTCTCATTTCCTCTGTTGTTTTCTTTTGAGTGTGAGGACTAAGTGTCTCTTCTATAAGTATTTTACGCTTTATTTTACGTTTGGACTGTGTATTAATTTGTCATTTTGTGTACCTGGTTGACTCTGGGCGGGATTTAATACACAAAATAGTCTAGAAATTTGGAATAAATTTCTGGCGTGACAAGTTGGTATTAAGGCCACCTCGACTATAGGATGAGCCAAATGGTCAAACCCCTAAGGACAAGTTTTGTGAAAACCTTATTTACAAAAATGTCTCTTTCCTCCCTCCGGAGATCTTTGCATAATGATTTCTAAAAATTTCTCTCCTTTTCCCTCCAACTCTTTATTGTTCTGGAGCGCCAACCGGAAGCCTTCATAAAAGTCAAGCCCCAAGCTTCGAGCAAGCAGATCAAGCCGAGTAGCCCTGAGTATGCGCTTCTCGAGGATCAAGTGAAGTCTTCCTGGAGCCTACCGAAACCCGATCCTTCCCAGAAGAGTAGTATTGGTGGTTCCTAGGTCGTGTGTTGTTTGCTGTGTGTGGGGAGTATGGTTTACATCAGTGGTGGGAATATGACCATACTAGGTTGTTTGCCTAATCAACTTAAACAATAAAAGTATACTCACATCAGATCAGTAGTTAAGTGGGTTAAGGTCTTGTTTTTAGTGTAATCCCTGAAGGGTTACGCGGAAGCTACGATAGCTAATAACAAAAATTTTATACCGTGCAAACCAGGAACACTTGCAAGTAAGGGTCGATAGATCGTTACCGATTGGAGTAGAGTGCGGCGGATATAGCCAATCACGAGCTATCCAATCCGAAACTATCTTGCCCGATCACAGGCGATTCTGCGTGTAGCCGATTCGTGCCCGATTCGTCTGACCGATGCGCCACGGCCGATTCGAGTGATAGCCGACTCGCCAATTCGTTGAATCGCCCGACCGTGCTCACGCGCCTTGCCCGACCACGACTTTCTTCCTCTGATGCACCCGACCGTAGACGATCTGTCCGACCACAGCCGATTTGCAGCCGTCGATAAGCATCGCAATGTAGCAGTGCCTTTACCAGTATCCACACGTCCGGGAACAGAACGCCTAACACCCGTGTGCTAGCACAAGATGCAAGGCTAGGGTTTGGCTCGAAAGTAGGAAGGGTTTCCATGGAGATTGATCTCACCGACTTCTGAAGCCGCGCGTGATTAGATTGATTCAGTTCCAATTTTTCTGCCGTAGCTCTCCACCCCTCCCCCTTATATAGAGTTGGCCGACTAGGTCTAGTGGCCGATCGGGACTCTATTTTGAATCGGATCCCATCCGAATCTCATAGAGTTGGCCGGCCGAGACTTCATAAGCCCATAGGACTCTATATTAAATTGAATCTTATCCGAATTGAGCCATATTCGAGTCCAACTTGAATGCTCGTTCTTATCCCCTTAAGCGTGCGACCACAGTAGGTTCAGGTATACTCGGTTTCGGCTCAAGTCCAACTTAGCCGACTTGTCAATGATGGCGCCTAGCAGCACATATTGACACCATAGCATACAAGAATATAATATCGGCTCGAACCCGTAATGTGCACACAAATCCCTTTGCCTCATGATACCAATTAAGCTATAGGCAAGATGTGTGCGATCCCTTCAATAGCTTAACCATTAACTCGAACCGTATTGTATTATGCATGCGTTGATTGACTCCTCAATCAACTCGGCATGGCCATGCACTTCCATAATCCATTACCTCGAGGGCCCAGAGATATCTCTCCAAAGGAGGGCAAATTCCATCTTGATCATTCACATCGACTACATGTTTCATAACAAACCCGAAGACTACTTTTATAACTACCCGATTACGAATAGCGTTTGTTAGTCCCAAAGTAGGCTACTACACATGTTGAAATCCATGATGATCTCGGGTCTAAGGACTTTGTACCAACACTACCTGAGATCAACTAATGGCACATTAATTCCTGTAGTGTCTCATGGTGGGTCTATCCAACAATGTGTTCTCTAACACTTGTCCACGTATATTGATTTGGTATCTCCATACCATGATCTATGAGACATGATCATCAATCAATAAACATGCTGATCTTAGAATCATATTTGTTCCAACAATATGACACATGATCAGGGATCGTTTAGAAATAGATTCATACATAGAGAGTCTCATAAATAAGTCACATACTTATTGATCAATATAAGTTGTCTATTTCATGGAACTGAATAACATTTTATTCATAAATACATAAACATTGACCATGATATTCAACATATTCATGTTGCCTCTAGGGCATATCACTAACAATCCCTTCCCTTGCATTCTCCTTCGTCCTCCTGCAACAGATGGGTAAAGCCAGGGGCCATGTCAGTGGATCAAGACCCCAACCGTCCCATGGGTTAACTCAGAATAACACTGCAAGTGTTCCACCTCCACCTCCTTGGGATCCAACTCTAGCCCAGGTAGTGGCCAATCAGACACATTTAATGGCTATTATGATGCAACAGATGCAACGGCAGTATCAGCAGCAGCAGATGCAAGTTTAGATGCAAGTTCAGGGTCGATAGCAAGAGCAATGCCAGTATGCTCCAATGCAAGCCTTGGTGACTCCCGCTAGTATACCATCAAGTTCCCAAGAGACAATGGTACCAACCCTGCCATCATGTTGGAGGGAAACACATGATCTCTGCTATGGTTGCAATGAGCAAGGTCGTGATGCAACAAATAGTTCATGGGATGTGTACGCTAGGACACCGACCAAAGATGAGATGCAGTGCCCAAGAAAGTAAGAAAGATTGTGGCTAACTAATTAGTCATAATTTTGGTACGCCATCATCCAACTCTAAGAAGAGAAAGGCACCGGTATGGAATATAGGATGTGCTAGCAATATGATCATCAACGGCATAGAGATTACTCCCGAAGATGCTAAGAAGATTCCCAGACGCCTGAGAGGAAATACCTTCTGTGGTGCATGTCAGCTAACCTGACATCTCAGGATGTATGGTCCGCCCAAGCCAGAAGGTAATGAATCAGAAGAGGTGTCCTCTCGATGATGATGATGAAGCGATCTTTGAAGGCCTTAGTGAAAAAGAAATGAAGCTCAAAGCATGTACTCGTTGTGGAGAAATTGGACACACTGCGAGCATATGCATCCACACTGCCTTTGTGCTTTGAGGATACCCATGTGCTAGATGAATGCCCCATGAGAAATGTCATGTGTTTCTTGTGCGAGGGAACCGATCACGTGCCTAAATCTTAAGTTGAATTTGGTCCTAGCTAAGGACAAGGAAAACTATAGGACATCCTAATGGCCAATCCGTCAACTCTTGGTTGGCACTACCAATGGTGAAGATGCTTCGATCATCAACTAGCTCCAACTTTAGTAAAGGTCACCGGTGGCAATAGACACGTGGTAAACAAGGCTCACGAGTCCTTACTCGTTCCAGTTCCGATTGTGAGCATGCGGACCCGAAGGGGCACCATGATCAACAAGGCTGATTTGTTTCAACGGTCTCAAGCTAGGACACCGTCTCAGTAAATGCCCACTTTTGAGACGAGCAAAATAAGCCCATCGTTGTTTCAACTGTGGGGAAACAAATCATTTATTTGAAGGTTGTCCAGTGCCCAAGCACCGGCATCCTCAAGGCACTGCATTGTCTACAACACCTTCACTCGGCAAGCTGTCCGATCTTGACACAATGTGTTCAAATCCAGCCAAAAGGCACCCGTAAGCCAAAGGGTACCGATCGTCGCCCGTATCCAAAACCTCCACCATAGCGAATTGTCATTAAGGGCACCAGCAAAGGCATTATTCTTCTACCGCCAACCATTCCGAATCTACAGAACCAACAACAGCAGGGCAAGCAATGCCAAGGAAACAATTATCCACTCCAACCACAAGGGAATGAAACTCTCCTTTAGCAAAGACCACAACAATTGTCGCCAAGCACTAGGCCACGAGGCTACGTGAAAACAAGCAAGGTACCCGTGTTGTCTAGCCTAGATGCTTGGCAAGCATCAAGTAAGAGCAACATCAACCGTGAAAGGTCGTGCCTACTGTTTCGCTTGTTAAGGGCAAGGACGTTTCTCCAAGAAGGGCCAACCGTCAAAGCGTTGTTCTTGTGGGAATTTCGACCGTTAATAAACGGAAGGGCAAGTCGACCATGTCAGATTCATGGGCATGAAAGTTGTATTGGTCGGCTCTTCTATTTGTTAGGGTCAAGCAATAGTCTATAAATCTAACTTTGTCATGGTCGTGGTCGACTCTTCTATTTGTATAGAAGTTTCACGGCGATTATGTAATAAGGAAGAATATTGAATGAAGTATTACTCGGACAGCTATCCCTTTATATATGATTCATTTCGTTTATCCCAAAAGGTGGATCAATTTGTGTCCCCGTTAGTGTCATAAGAAACATAGAGTTTCATTTTCTTCGCTCATTCCGGTTTGGTCGATTGCAATGCATGATTGCTAACCAAGAAAAGAAAATGGTCAATCAAGGAAATGCGAATGGTCGGACCACGGTAACATTCGACATGTTACGATCTCCTTAAAGATAATAATAAGTAGAACCTCAAGGGAATGAGAAGAATGACAAAAATTTGGTAATAGCATCATGGGAGAAATGTCCGCACTCTTAATCTTGGAGGTTTCTCCGAGAAAATAGTAAGTGCAAGCGCACCCTAGCGGTGAATATGGATCAAAAATCGTTATCCTTAGTTCAAGGCAACCGTTACAATTTTCAAAAACCACCTCGATGTTTCCTGGAAGACGACATTGGAAAATTCCCCATCACCCTGGTCAGAAGCGAATGGATCCAAATGTCGAGGCTAGAATATCCAGCCATCCAAGTATGCTATGGAGAATTCGTCTCGGTGAACCGTCTCTACTCAAGGGTTGAAAGAGAACTTATGAGATCAAAAGCGGGAACCCTTGGTTTCTTCAAAGGCGATTCCCAATGGTTCACCGGTTTTGGTGTTTGTGAGAAAGCAACGCGAAGTTTGTATCCTATCATCCCTTCAAAGCTAGCAAACGATACGAAAACCAATGGAATAAGAAGTTGTTAGAGTACCATTTCGGATGCAATTTGGTAAGTGGCCATTGTTTGTTCTGATGGAGGCTTGGTCCCTATCTTCATGACATAGGATCTGATCTTGATAACTAGCTGAAGATCGGTGATAATTTCTTGCAAGCAGCGATAACTAGTGCAACCCGACAACACGCACAAGGAGCCAACCACCGTATCTATACGACGGCTGAACCAAGGATTCTCCCAATCACACTCTCAAAGAAATCAACCTACGCAACCTGGAATTGATGTACCGGGAGCAAGACACAAGACTTGTAGGATCTGCGGCACTTGTGTTCACGCATTGCGATGGTGCTTCTTGCTGAATAATTCTCGAGACTTGCATGATGTGGAGCTACAACATCTTCCTTCAATTCAACACACAAGGATCAGCTTTCAACGAGAGAAAGATGTTCTCTAATTTCATAACTCGGTTTATGATCTTTCACAACTTGCACAGATGGCTTCTTCTAGCTCAACTTGTGGGGCATGTGGAGAAGATTTTCTTCTTTATGTTGCTCAAAGTTGAGACAACCAATGATGGGAATATTCACAACTTCCTCCTTATCAATTCCCTCATCAACTTGAGGAACGAAGTTGTCTTCTTGTTTCACAATAGAGTCTTTGCAATTGAATTATCGATGTTCACCCCTTTTAGCACTAGAGTCAGCTAAAGAAAACTTTGGGACAACATGTCCTTTCTTCTTGCATGGAGTTGATGGTTGCTTACGTCCAACAACGAGAAGATACGAAGAGAGCTGAAGCTTAGCACATATGTCCCGGCACAAAGTAATGCACCTTGTGATTTTGTCTTGCTTTGCACCTTCACAATTTTTTTGTCCTCTTTGATTGCACAATTTAGAAGAGCTTGCATACTTCTAAAATGTTTTCCCTCAATTGTAGCAACAATATTAGGATTAATACCTCTCTTGAAGTATGTCATTGCATTCATGTCGTCAACAATATTTGCTTGTTGTAAGGAAGAATATAGCTCATCATAGTATGCTTGGACAAATTTACTACCTTGCTTCACACGCTACAAACGGCGAAGCAAAATCAGCCTATATTCTCTTGGAACAAATTCTTTTCTCATGGTCTTCTTCAAATCTTCCCAATTCTTGATGAAGCGCTTATGTTGATATTGCTTCCACAAATCAAGAGCACAATCTTCAAACTCAAATACAGCTCGTGATATCTTCTTGGCTTCTAATAAATCTTGGACTTCAAGTTCAATCTCCATTTGTTCTTGCCAATCAAGAAATTCCTCCGGATCAGTACTTCCATAGAATGGAAGATTGGTATATCTTCGGCCTGTCATGGTTAATGCATATGCAAAACAACAAGCTTGTATGTGGTATAGGATAATATATGTGGAATCTCACAACCTCACCTCTCTTACCAACCAAAGCTCTTATGAATTCCAGTGGATTACAGAGGTCCAATGCGCGGTGGTAACAAGAAAGTGATGGTTAAGCGAATACAACATCAGCGTTCGTATGACGGTGGCTTGTATGTGGAGCTTGGTGGGGAATAATTCACAATGAAAACAATCTGAACTCTAGTTACTGTAAAACTAAATCGCAATCCAAACTAGAAGATCAATGCCTAGTGCTGACCACAAGATATGAGTGATGTAAATAGATCAAACACATGCGCAAAGATAATTTCAGATTTGATGCAAACAAGGAGTATGCTTGCAAGTGTTGCAATCAAACCCAAGAAAAAATTTACACCAAAGGATGAATAGCAATCTGGTTGTGCCACTTGATAAAAAAATTTAGAATTTATGCACATGAACAAACTGATCTTTCAACTCTTCTTTCTCAACCTTTCTCAACTCTTTTTTTGCAACTTTTCTTTCTTCTTTTTTGACACTTTCTTCTTTTTTAGAACCAAGAACAAAATCAGATATAACACTTGCACATTTTTTTAATAAAAAAGGGCATAACCGTCGGCTATAACTTGATAGGGTCAAAGTTAACACGAAGGATGATACCAGTTTCTGATTTTCTTTTTAGGGATTTCAGATATATGAAAGATATATAAGGGACACACGAAGGATTATATGATCAACAACTAAACATGACTCTAATGGACCAGAACTTAACAAAACTCACTATAATAACAGATTGAAACAAAAGGGCTATGACAAAATATTTTTGTGGCTTTTTGGTGGATAGGACGAACACAAAATATATGTAGCTAAGGGTAAAGAATCCTACCATGGCAACGAAAGCTCTGATATCAGATGATGAAGGCTTGGTCGTGATCTTCATGACGTAGGATCCCGATCTTGATAACTACCTGAAGATCAGCCGATAATTTGCTGCAAGCAACAATAACTAGTGCAACCTGACGACACACACAAGGAGCCAACCACCGTCTCTATACGGCAGCCTGAACCAAGGATTCGCCCAATCACACTCTCAAAGAAACCAACCTATACAACCTGGAATCGGTGGACCAAGAGCATAGATTGGGTGCCAATGACGCGACCGCTTTTGTAATTTCCGCGAAGGAAAAAGAAGAGCAAAGGGGTAGAGATCTCTCTCTGGATTTGTTAGCACATAGCTAAACAAATGGTTTTGTGTTTGGATTATCAAAAGGTTCTATATGCTTAAGAGAAAGGAGATATTTATTCTAGGAACAACTCTCCTAGATGGGTGCAAAACCAAAATGGAAATGAAGAGACATAGTATGTGAAAAGGCTTCCACAAAAACTACTTCTGAAGTGGCCTCAGGTGGCTGTTGGTCTTCCGCAGTCTTCACTAATTATGCCATAACTCCATCTTGGGAACTCAAAATGATAATCTATTTGTTGAATGTGAACGTAAACTTTATAATCTTTCCAGCCATGTGCAGCATGCACCACAAATTATTGTAGAATGGCACAGTTTTGCATGGAAACTTTAAACATCACGCGTCTATTCAGATTCTGAGCAGTCTCCAGTAAATGGCTCATAACTTTTGATTGAGAACTCTAATTTATGAACTGTTTGTTGGACGTGAAACAAGACATTACATGCTTTCCATCCATAGGTTGCACTCCTTCTAACTCTTCATATTCTGCCCACAGTGATGGCCGGAATTGGGGTCAGGTTTGGATGTCCGAACACGCCAGTCAGTAGGTTCACACGTCCAAACACGACCAATTAGGTTCGGACATCCGAACATGTCCAATCAGGTTTGGAATTGGGATATCCTCATATGTGAACCTAACCAAGGTTAAAACACAAGATTTAGGTAGTAAACAATTCTCATGAGTAGATATATCATGGGTAGTATGGAATGAATTCACCTACTCTTGTAGCTTCTTTGCACGACTACGCGTGATCAGTCCTTGATTTGTATCTTTGATGTTGGTTTGTGAGTTGTTGATGCTTGAGGGAGCATGCATGGTTGGGATGACCTCATCAGTTCCATAGGCCAGCTGCCAAGCAACCCATGCGAAAGGTCGGCCGCCACCGTCGCCGGAAGCGGTATTGTCATGCGGCGAGCGGATCGATGGGAAAGTCGGCAAAGAGCCGATTGTCAAGGTGAACTAGAGTCACTTTTACGTGGAACATCCCATCGTCAATTGGATGTTATATTCTAAACCCGCGAGAATGAAAGAGCTACATCAACACTTCATTTCGATGGAATAACGAAGAATCAGTCTACCGATCAAAGTTCCCTAGAAATCGGAGAAGTTGATTATTCTCAAGGGCGTAAGCCTTAGCGATCCACGGTCGGGCGAAAGCCCATCTACCTTGGTAAAGTGAGGTTGAAGTTAAATTTGGTTTACCTCGTAACTTGTCTCACGTGGAGTTCCACTCAAGTAAGATGATTGGGCGAGAACACCGCAAAGCCAATTGCCGGATATATCGTAGGGTCATGCCAACTTCAAGCCAAGAGGTTTATATTAAGATACACACGATCTCTGTGTTAGTGGTCCAATCTAAAGAAGCAGCAACTAGGAAGAATCGCAATCTAGATGAAAGGCGAGAGAAGGAGCTTCTTGGAATACTTGTCGTTCGGACCAAAAGTAGTCCCAAGAAAAAAACTCAAAATCTACGGGTTTGCTAAAGCTAGTTAAAAGATTTCACGAAAACCCCCATCAAATTTATGGCCAACGGGCGAATTCTCAAGTTACTTGTTATGGGTTGTGCAACCTAAGTAAAGAAAGATGTTTGAACTCCGCAACTAGATCCTCATCAATGCGAACAGAATCATCCAATGTGAGTCGAAAGAAACCACGAAGTCGCGAGACCAATCCAACACCGCCCTCACCCAGTTTTTCTTTCTAGCTATCCCGAATCTCGGGACGAGATTCCTGAAGGAGTAGATTGTCACGCCCTATTTTCATTCGGTATTAAAAATTATTAAATAATTCATTTTCTAGAAATTAAATAAAAAGGAAAATGAAATAGTCAAGTGAAATTAATAAGGAAAATAAATTTTCATTTAAAAATCATGGTGGAAATATTTTTGTAATATTCTTGATGCCCTAAACTATTCTTTGAAATTTTGTGTGAAATATTGGAGCTATAGAAAAAATTAATAACACAAAGTTTATTTATGCAATTAAATAAAAAGAAAAACAATTAAAATTCTTCCTCTGTTCTGGGTTATTTTTGGCCTAGTCCAAAGTGCGCTTTGCCTTCCTTTTCTCTCTCCGCCCGGTCCGGTCAGTCCGCGCGTGGTGCACTCTCTCCTTTTCCCGTGGGCGGCCCATGGCGTGGCCCATCTTTCCGCATGTGTCCGCCCAAAGTCAGCTTTCCCTCCCCCTCCCCTGAGTCGATGACGGGTGGGGCCCACCTATCATCCCTCACCTCCCACCCTCTCTCGGCGCATGCGACACCGTTGCTCGCACCACCCTCCCCGTCGTTCCCATACATCCCCGCTCGTCCGCGCGCGCCATCACGCCGCCTTAACGCTATCGTGTGTTTCCTTTCGCCACGATTCCTGCACTCTCGACCACGCCGCGCCTCCCAACGCTATAAAATCTCCTTCCCGTGTGCCCTCTCCCTTTTCCCCTTTTTCCCGAGCTCGCCGCACTCCCTAACTCCCTCCCTCGTGCCGATCCTGTTTGCTAGTCGCTCGCCATCCCTCTCCGGTCATGCACCGCTGCCGCCGAGCGCCATCACCGTGTGCTAAGGCCGCCGCCTTCGCCGCGTCCCACCGAGCCCGACCGCCCCAGGATCCGCCGGAGCTCGCCGCCGCGCACGCACCCATGCGCCGGCGCGTCTCCGCTCACCGCTGTCCACCCGCACCAGCCCATTTCGCCGCGCTTGGTGAGCCACCTCCTCCGCTCTCCTCTACGCCGCTCCTCGTGCGCGCTGCCATGCCGATGGCCGCCGCCGCAACCATCGGGCGCGTGCGCTGTCGCGCGCACCGCCGGCCGGTCGGCGGCGATCGCCGTCGCCCTCTTTCCCCTTGGCCGCCGATCGCCTCGGGGCGGATCGGCGCCCATCACCGGCTACCCGCATGGCTGCCGCATCGGCGCCACACGTGCGCCATGTGGCGCGCCGGCTGCGGCGCGTGGACCGCCGTGGACTTGGTCCACAGTAGACCGGCCCATGCACCATGCCGCGCCACCTCGGCCTCACATCGGCCCTTAGCAGGCGAGGTCGGCCTCGGCCCATTCACATCGAGCCTATCCCTTTTTCCTTATAAAAAATTAATAATTATGCAATAAATCATTTTAATTTCGAATTCATTAAAAATGGCCCAAAACTTCTAAAATTTATATCTAATTCATAAGAACTCAAAATTGGGCCATTCAAATTTCCAAATTCATCTAAAATTGAGCTCTACATGTTTGTTTAATTTTCATGTACTATTTATTTGGTATTTATTAGGGTTTTCCTCATTTTGCGTGCAAGCATGTAGATTTCGCCGTTTCGAGAGTTCACGCTCTTGAAGAAAAGAAGATTGTTTGAAGAAGCAAGGCAAGTCACACTCCCCTTTGAAGCATCCTTAACCTATTTCATAAACTTTTTATCATTTGCAAATAAAGTGCATATTTTGCTAATCACATGGGATTATGGAATTACATATCTGCTTGCTTGTGTCATATTATTTGTTATCCATTCCTTGTCAAACTTGGGTGATAATTTGACTAGCTTTTGCTAGAATTATATGCTTAGTCATGCTTAATTACCACTAGCTCATTAAATGAGATAATTACACTATTTACTTTAGTATCTGACGAGCTGCGAGCTCGAAACATTTGACCATACTTATTGGTCATAATTAACCAACTAAAATGTGACTTAATGGTGGGCTGTGGGTGCATTGTTTTGCTTGTCATGCACATGGCAATTAAGGATCGGTTCATGGGAAACTCTGGAAGACTAACAGTGCTTACCACAAGCAAGAATGGGCAACTGCTAGACTTGTAGTGTAGCTCTTTCCTAGCTGACGTTCCAGGCGAGGGTGGGGGTGATGGAGTCGAGTTGGTCGGGGTGTACCAGTTGATCAGCTGCCGGCTTCACCGTGACACAAGGGGGCTGCCCACTACCTCTCGAGGGGTGGGGCGAAGCCCGAGGTGTAGTGTGCTTGGTTAGGGGGAGTTATGCAAAGGGTCTTGTCACGATTTTCCCCTTTACAGTATCATGGCGATACTTCAGGGCATGGTAACATGTGTGGAATCGAGTATTGTGGGTAAAGTTGCACACCTCTGATCAGAGTAAAAATATTTGAATAGTCGTGCTTGCGGTTATGGGCGATCGACTAGATTCACCGTGATTAGTCTCACCCTTAATAATTTGACTTAATAAACTGGTGTAGTTCAGGTGGAATGGTTGGGCCTATTCAACCACTACTACAAAAACATACATAGGTGTCGGCCCAATAGGTGTCGGTTCTATAAAAACCGACACCTATTAATACAATAGGTATCGGTTTTAAAGAAAAGCCGACACCTATACTATAGGTGTTGGTTTTGAAAAATCGGTACCTATAATATATTGTAGGTGTTGGTTCTAAAGAAAACCGACACCTATAGTATTAGTACCGGTTTTTGAAAACCGACACCTATAATATATTATAGGCACGGTTTCTTAAAAAACCGGCACCTAAACACCGAGCCGACGGGTGCAGAGCCTAAGGATTTTTATATGCGTCGGCCCCTCCATCTCTTCTCCCTTATCCTTATCTCTTTCTCTCCTCTCTTTCCTCTCCTTATCTCTTTCTCTCCTCTCTTTCTCTCTCCACATAGCCGGTGGCGAGCGGCGCATGGCCATAGGCGGCGAGGCGGCTGCCGCAGGAGGAGGTGCGGCGGCTGCGGCGGCGGAGACGCCATCCTCGAGGACACACTGCTGCTGCCGTCCCGTCTTGATTTCGTTCTCTTCTTATCTCTTTCTCTTCCTAAGTTGTTTCTCCCTTTCTTCTTCAAGTGCGGTGGCATGCGGGGGCGATGGGAGGGGCGACGAAAAGGGGGGCGGCGGGATGGGTGGCGGCAATAGGGAGGGGAGATGGCGGGAGGGGCGGTGGCGGCGGAGGAGGAGGCGGCGGGCTCGCAGATCCGGCTCCGGCGCGACGGCTCCGCCAGATCCGGGCGGGACGGCTCGAGAACGACGCGGCGGCATGCGGAATAAAGGTTCTCTGGAATTTTTTTTGTTCTTGGATTGATCTGTGGTTCTTAGATTTTTTTTTGATTTGTGGGGGTTGATATGTGGATCTGTGAAATGGATAATATGTGGAATAATTGACCTGTGTTGTTGTGGATGTATTATTGTGGATTGATCTTGTTGTGGATTGGATTGTTGTGGATCTGGGAGCGGACACCGAGTGGATGGGACGATGCAACCGGTTTTTTTTGAATTCTTGAATGTTAAAGGTGCCAGTTCTTTAACAAGCACCTATTGATTTTGCTATAGGTACCGACCAATAGGTGCCGGTTGGGAAAACCGGCACCTATGGGGGTTTCCCAACCGGCACCTTTGGAAGTTTCGTACTAGTGAACGTGGTTGTAGCGTTGTTTAGTGGAGGATATAACTTGCCTTAATTAATCAACTATTTTCCTGTTTTAAAATATAAATGTTTGCATCCGCCTTTTTTGCAAATAGCCCAAGCCTCCTTTGTTCTCCTTGCACATCTGCATCTTTGGTGGGGCTTGTTGAGTACTGGTGGTTGTACTCAGCCTTGCAATTCTTTCCCCTTTCAAAAGTCTAGTACTTCCGAGTGAAGACGGTGTTAGAGGACCAAGGCTTAGACCCCAGTTGAGTTTGCCTATGGAGTGGAGCGAAGCCCCGCTAGGATCGCCTTTTCCGCCGTTGTTTCCTTTCGAGTGTGAGGACTAAGTATCTTTTCGTAAGTATTTTATGCTTTATTTTATGTTTGGATCTATGTATTAATTTGTCATTTTGTGTACCCTGGTTGATTCTACGGACAGGATTTAATACATAAAATAGTCTAGAAATTTGGAATAAATTTAAGGCGTGATAGTAGTGAGGTTTGGCTTTGTGGAGAGGGCTAGGATGACATGAGCACTTGCTAATCTTCATCGGGCTCGGTTTGGTGCTTATTACTCTTGAAGAGTGACCTCCTCGATGGTTAGGCGTCACCCGAGAGTTTCCTTCGATTTGTGGATTGACCTAGGCAAGTTTGTGAGGGTGGACCTCGCCTTCACAAGGAAAAGAGGTAATTTTAAGTAAATTTCATGTTGGCTAATAGCAGATCGTTGGTTGGTAGAGCAAGCATCATTGGTGGTTTGAGCTCGATGTTCAAGCCATGATCTTAGTGGTCACTTGAACTCGAGGAAAACCTAAGTGGTTGCTTGGAGGCCAAAACCTTCTCACGGGTGCTTGTTCGGTGAGGCAAAGGGTTATTTGAGATCCGGCTCTCGAAGCTCCCAACGGATAGTAGAATCCCCACTTAGTTTTAGTCTCCCATGCATGAGATTCCTTTTGCTTTTTGTGATTTGTTGGTAAAAGGGAAGTTTTTACCTTCCCGGAAATTCCCTCAAGAACTCAAGAAGTTCCGGGCATCTATTTTTGTTCAGCAGAAAAAGCTACAAGGAAGTAGCGGCCCTGTTGAATTTAAAATTTCAGGAACGTCATTTCACCCCCCCCCCTAGGTGACATCTACAGGCTTTCACATGTTACTTGGGCTTACTACTATATTTGGCTTCCACTGTTATTTATCTGATAGGATAATACCCTATTAGTCTCTGTAAAGGTATTAAACTCTTTTAGCCTAAATTCCTTTCGTTATATGTTTTGTACTAGCTATGAATGTGTGTACCAACTACTAATCTAGGGATTGATATAGGAAAACACATGAGGTTCTCAGTGTTCAAAACCGGGGCCCGACAATGTGGCGACTCCCCATAGGCTCTCAATGATAGTTGCAAGTGAACCGACGTTGGAAACCGCCATTTCAAACCGTCATTGGACACTATAAAAGGAGGAGCTTACTTCACTCTCAAATGACACAACAAATTGGTGTACAACTCACTTTTATACTTACACATCTCTCTAGTAAAGTATTGGAAAATATGTAGAGAGTGAGGGAAGTTTCGGATGAGTGTCGGAGTTGCTCGGTGCTCTCTCCTCTCTTGTACCTCGGTCAATGCTTCTTTAATAAAGAAAGTGTTTGGGATTTCCTTTTTGGTATTTAATTTACTTGCTTAAGTAAATAGATTTTCATCGTTGCGGGTCGTCGCTTAGTATTTATATTAAGTGCTTTAGTACTTTGGATAAAGAAAGAAGTTCTTACGCGAGGCTAAAGTAGTAATCAATAACATATAGACATGGTGTCTAGGTTAGATGTTACATTCGTTTATAGTGTGCCCCATGGAGAGTAGAGGTAGGCGGCGGTGATGACAACTTTGTCCGTCCTTTGTTTTCCTCCACGTTTGGGTACATCATAGAGCTACAAGTCGACTTAGCTTGGTAGACCAAGGGAGAGCCCGATGTCCGAAACAATTGATAGAGTTTTACCTTAACTAAAGTCTAGTTAATTAATACATAGGAATCCTCTCTAGCGTAAGCCTACCAATAGTTGTTGTCCTTGGATGAATCATGTTCTTAGATTATACACACATGTGTTCCCTATGATTTGACACCCTTGGAATACTCTTAGGTGAAGTGCTATACCTATATCCGTGCGCTTGCGAATTTATCTATGACCGTAACAAATACGAATACCGTGTCTCCTCCAACTCATTTCCAAGCAAACATCTATTTTCATGTTTTTGCCCATCGAACTCTTCTCGTACCAACTCACTCTTTGATATTACTTTGCTAATTCTCTCATTGCCTCATTATCACGGGTCCCTCCACCATGAGGAGAATACGTCACAGAATTCTTCTCAACATAAAGGTACCGGAGAGACTCATTTAGGTCCAAATTATCTAGGGTATGTAACATCTTCGAAGCAAACACCTCTAGAGATCTAAACTGAACTAGCACCTTCAACATAAATTTCCCAATCCAACTGACCTAGCACCTTCAATATATACTTATGTCCTTGACCAACATCGTATCTCCCATAAATACCAATTTCCACATTATCCTCGGTCCATTCAAAAAATTTCTTTCACTCGCGACCTTAGTTCATCTATAGTGGTTGGGTGGGAAACAATATGGTCCTCAAAACATATCCTCAAACTCAACATGTGCACCAACATAAGGTTCAACCACTCTACCACCATGGTAAACATGAATCCATCGTTATGATACTCTAATTTGTCTTCGTAATTTGCATAGTTATCGTATATGCTATATAATTAGATTGGTGTTGTGGTTGAAACCCTAATCGGCTAGCATCAGTCGCTAGATGATAGCTGGTAAGTTAGATTTCAATATTAATCTAGATTATATAGTATATCTACCATCTTGAAAGATGTTCATAGACTCATATAGATCATATGCTTCTTTTGGTACTTAATGTTGCATCGGTTAGGTTGATCTATTAAGTCGCTTTTAGAATCATAACAGATCTATCTTGTTTTATGAACATTATTAGAGATAGTATCGGAGTTTCAGTAATCTTATCTGTTTTAGCTGTCTCGTATGTTTATATTTACTTGATATGTTGAAGTTGTCCTTTATATTAAGATCTCTCTATAATTAAATATATTAAGCTTATAATCAATCATTACATTATCTTAGTATATGATCGGTCCTTGTTTAATATATTTGGTTAGCAGGTGACATCTTAGTATAAAGTAGTATCGAGTACTAGCGATACATGTTAGATTAATCTCTCGGCTATCTTTTGCAAACAAGTATAATCTTTGTCTTATAGTATTTTTAGATCTAAGTGACTTGTCTGCGTCTTGGTATACTACCGATCTATCCCGAGTCACTTGGTTTAAATATGCTTTAAGATCCTGGGTTGTGCTCTATTAACATCGCAACCGATCGGATGAATCTAATCATTGCCGATTCAGTATGCACCGCATCTCTAGACGATACATCATCGCGTACATAAGCCGATCGGCTATCGTTTGCAAGCTAATTCTTTCTACTATTTCTTCTTGATTATAGGATTAAATCAACTGGCACGCCCTAAACCCCAAAGGCAATCCAATTTGGATCTGCACTAGAGTAAAGCAAATCTCTCAGGCCAGTGCGTGCGAAATTTTCTCATCAACATGATCCTACACCGGGAGAGGGTGAATAAGGTTTTTGGGAAGCGCTCTGCGCGACTGCTCAACTCAATCTGGCGCATCTTCCTGCTGCATCGGCTCGACATGAACGTCTTCATCGGCTACGTTGAGGCTGACATGAACATCTTCGTTGGCTACGTTGAGGGTGAATGGCTACGTGAGCTCTTGATGGACTTGCCTATGGTTGAAAAACCAGTGTCGACGATCCTAATGAACTATGACAATCAAACTATGATAGTCAAAGTGAACAGTGCTAAGGATAATGCGAAGTCATCAAGACACGTTAAGAGATGTTTGAAGTCCGTCGGGAAGTTGAGAAACTCGGAGTGATAAGTGTGACTTATATCCAAATAGACAAAAACCCGAGATCCCTTTACCAAAGCGCTATCACGAAATGTGATAAATAGTGCATCGAGGGAGATGGGATTGAGACCCATATAAGTTGACATAGTGGTAACTCAACCTATGCGATCGGAGATCCCATGAATTATGACACAGGAAGAACTAGCTATTGGTTAACCTGGACGAGCTATGTTTCATATCCCTTTCTATGATGTGAAGTTCTCAAAAACTATAAGGCGGGTTGGCAACATGCCTTAATGTGTTCTATTCCGGCGGGGAAGAGCAAAGATGTTGTCCTATAGAACATTCTTGAAAGAACACACCTATATGAGTCTACATTGTCTAACGTCACACTCTATGAGAGTGGGTGTTCTCTAGTAAATTCATGGAAAGACCTAGGAGTACGACACATATGCTTCACCCGCGGGGTAGACTACTGGCGGTCTAGTACTGATTATGATTTTACGTAAAGCTCTTTTGCACAAAACTTGCAATTTAAGGCTTAGTCCATTGTTCAAGTTGTGGATGAGTGTAGCTTGAAGCTCTAGGCAAGAGTTCAATTTAACAGTCCTTGCTGAAACACTAGTATATTAAACAATAGTGAGAAACAGGCAAATCTCTAAATGAACATTTGAGATCTGGTGGAGGATTGTTTGAATTAATGGGCCTAGCCCAAATGATTTTATACTAATTACTAAAATAAATCTCAAAAGCCCATTATGGCCCATGCATGGCATGGCAAGGTGGGAAATTTTAGTACCACCTTGCTAGTTTTAGAGTGAGGTTGTCCAACTTAGCGGGACTTCTCTGCTCCTCCCAAAGCCATGAATGCGGGAGAGGAGAGAACCACACACGCTCACTCGCCTCTCCGTGTGGGCCGTGATTCGCGTGCACCTACTCACATCGTCCTTGCGATCCTGCACCAGAGAGGGCGAATAAGGTTTTGGGAAGCGCTACCGCGCGATCGCTCAACTCAATCGTGCGTCTTCTGCTTGCATCGGCTCAACATGAACGTCTTCATCGGCTATGCCCGTGGTGAGTTTCCGTGATCCCTAAGCCTATAAATGTTTGGTACGCACCTATGGTTATTGTGATCATGACTATTATTTTGATATATGGTAGTGTGATAGATCTGTTCATGCTAGTTCCTGTGATAGTTTTAATCTATTTAATTCAGAATTTAATTAAACAATTGTCTAATTATTCAACAATCCAAAAACCTTATGTTAGGCAATCTGTTTAATTTTCTATGGTTGGTTTTGCTGATGCACTAAGGCCAGAAAAGTTTTTTGGTGTGCACTTAAGAGATGGTAAGCAAAGGTCCACTTTAGCTTACTGCTATGTGAATGTGTGGGAAGCGAGACTTGGCAAACTCACGAAGGAGATCTTCTGATGATCAAAAGATGTTCTCGGATGCCAACAATCTCTTTGTAGGATGCATTCTTGGCATGCTCACTGATCGTCTGTGCGATGTGTAGATACACAAGACAAATGCCAAAGAGTTTTGGGATGCACTAGTTGCTAAGTATGATGCACCAAATGCAGACAGTGAATTGTACACCATTGAAAGCTTCTATGACTACCGAATGGTGAACAACCGATCTGTGGTGGAAAAGGCGCATGAGGTATAGTGCATGGTCCAGAACTCGAACTCATGAAGTGTCATTTGCGACAAGTTTGTGGTTGGGTGCACAATTACAAAACTTCCTTCGTCTTGGAGAGGTTTCGCCACTACTGCACGAAACACAAGAGATAGGAGATATCGAGTTGAAGGACTCCGATAGCGTCTTCTAGATGTAGAAGAGAAAGGCTTGGGCCAAGGATACTTCCGAGAAAGAAGAGAGAGGGCTCTGGCCCAATGACAATGTTGTCCGGTTCCCACGGGCAAGAACAAAGGGAAGAACCGGAAAATTCACAAGGGTGTGAAGAGTATTGTCTTCAAGAAGAAGAAGAATAAACTGAGTTGACTGCCTGTTTCACGTACGAAGAGCTGGGCACTTCTCCAAGGATTGCCTGGACCGTGCAAACCGCAAAAGGAAGAGAGTTGATAGCGGTCAAAACTATCAACACGGTGACCATGGGAGAAGGGTATGGTAATTTACCTATTGTACTTTTAGTTTTTCATTCGTAAGTTGGTGGTTTGATACTTTTGTGCTAATGTCCCCGTGTGTGCCATAATTATGTTTTCTTCACTGGGGTGGCGCCCAAGGCTCGGTGATGATGGGGAACGCATCGTCATGCTACAGTGTTGGTGTTGGTACTGGTAGATCCGAAGTTTACTTGGGAAAGATGCATGCAAGATGTCCCCTCCATCAACAAGAATCTAGTTAGCGGCTCCCTACTTTTGAAATATGGTTCTAAGTTAGTCTTAGAGTCCAATAAATTAGTAGTGTCTAAGCATGGATAGTTTATTGGTAAAGGCTATGAATGCGGAGGCTTGTTACCTTTTCCTAGCGATTTTAGCAATAAGTCAAATAAACCATATTTGTGATCATATTAGTGATGATACAAGTGTTTGGCATTCTCGTTTATGTCATGTGAACTTTGGCTTAATGTCTCGGCTATCCAACATACGTTTAATTCTGAATTTTACCATTGCCAAAGGTTCTAAGTGCCATAGTTGTGTGCAATCTAAGCAACCATGAAAACCTCACAAGATGGCCGAGGAGAGGAACTTGGCACCTTTAGAACTCATACATTCTCGATCTCTCGTGAGATGAATGGTGTGTTGACAAAAGGTAAAAAGAAATACTTTATGACATTGATTGATGATGCTACTCATTTCTATTATGCTTAGTTGCTGCAAACTAAGGATGAGGCATTAGACTATTTTAAAATCTATAAAGCTGAGGTTGAAAACCAAATAGAAAGAAAGATTAAACATTTTAGGTTAGATCATGGTGACGAGTTTTTCTCTAATATTTTTATGAATTCTACGATGAACATGGTATTATTCATGAGAGGGCCACCCTGCTCATTCGAATCAAACGGGATTGCCAAGAGGAAGCCGACGATGACTCCGACTTGGTTGCGCCATGTTAGACAACTGCTTGGTTTATCTAAGGCATGGTGGGGAGGCCTTGTTGAATGCTTGTCATGTCCTCGAATAGAGTTCCAAAAAGAAATAAGGATCAAACACCATATGAAATATGGATTGGGAGAAAAACCATCACCTGTCTTACTTGCGCACATGGGGATGTTTGGCTAAAGTAAGTGTGCCAATTACCAAGAAGCGTAAGTTGGGGCCTAAAACAGTGGATTGTGTCTTTCTAGGATATGCTCGAGAGTATAGCTTATAGATTTCTAGTTGTTAAATCTAATGTACCGATATGCATGTTGATACTATTATGGAATCTCGTGATGCTATATTTTTGAGAATATATTTCCTATGAAAGATATGCTTAGAACTTTTAGACTACCATCCGAGATTACTCCTGAACTGTCTCCGACAGGTGTGTCTTCGAACCGTCGATGAGTTTGAGATAGTTCCCGAGAAGAATGATGGTGAAGCTCCTAGAAGGAGTAAGAGACTTAGGATTGCAAAATCCTTTGGTGATGACTTCACTTTACCGTGTACCTTGTGGATGACACTCCTACAACTATCAGCGAGTCATATGCATCTCCAAATGCGGATGATTGGAAAGAAGCCGTCTAAAGTGAAATGGATTGAATTCTATCCAATGGAACATGGGAGCTCGCGTAATGACCCTATGGGTGTAAACCAGTGGGTTATAAATGGGTTTTCAAGAAGAAGCTTAAATATGATGGTACAATTGAGAAGTACAAGTCTCGGCTTGTGGCTAAAGGGTATACTCAAAAGGAAGGAGAAGACTTCTTTGGTACCTACTCGCCTTTCGTTGCTAGAATGACCACAATACGGACATTGCTTTCTTTGGGCCTCATGTGGTCGATAATCCATCAAATGGACGCCAAGATAGCTTTCCTTAATGGAGAGTTTGATGAGGAGATCTATATGGATCAACCCGATGGGTTCGTTTGAAACAAGCACCTAAGCAATGGCATGAAAAGTTCGACGTAACTTTAACTTCGCTGGATTTGGCATTAATGAGGGCCGATAGATGTGTGTACTATCGCTATGGTGGGGATAAAGGAGTTATCATGTGCCGTATGTGGATGATATTCTTATCTTTGGCATAAACATTGATGTGATCAATGATGTTAAGTCCTTCTTATCAAAGAATTTTGATATGAAGGATATGGGAGAAGCTGATGTGATTCTTGACATCTAGATGAAGGATGAGAATGAGATTACTCTTTCACAATCTCATTATGTGGAGAAGGTCTTGCGCTATTTTGGCTATATGGACAGCAAGTCTTCTCCAATCTCTTTATGATCCAAAGTGTGATACTTCAAAAAAAACAAGAAAATTTCTAAGGATCAACTAAGATATTCGTAAATTATTAGATCACTCATGTACTGGATAGTGCAACAAGACCCGACATCTCTTTTTACGTGAGCAAATTGAGTAGGTTCATGTCCAACCGGTAGTGATCACTTTGGCATGCTCTTGAGAGGGTGTTGCACTATTTGAAAGGTACTATGAGTTATGGAA
>JAIFGZ020000663.1:0-26112 GCA_019925245.2 Oryza australiensis
CCAGCAACAACCTCCTTTTCAGGGTTCCTTTAGAAATAGATTTATACATAAAGAGTCCCATAAACAAGTCACTTACTTATTGATCAATACAAGTTGTCTATTTCACGGAACTGAATAACACTTTATTCATTTATACATAAATATTGACCATGATATCCAACATCTCCATGTTGCCTCTAGGGCATATCACTAACAAAATGTGCATTTATTTTTGAATGCCATTGGATGGTATTAACATAGTTATGGCAAAATTAGCATTGAATCCCTTATTCCTTGATACCTGAGGATATAATTTGACTAGTTAAACTTTATGTAATGGTTTAACTATATATTAGGAATAATTGCTTAGACATGCCTAGCAACTTTAGTGTCATTTCATGTGGGAAAGTTAATGATTCACTTGTATCCCCAAAATTGATTATTAATGGTAGCTCATGACGGTCAATCATGATTGGTTAATTAATTAATTGCCAACAAAAACTTGATTAATGGTGGGTTGTGAGCACTTGGTTTGATGATTTTGACGGTCGTGCTCATGACAATTAAGGATCGGTTCACGAGCTACTATTGTGAAGCATTAACCGTACTATCCACAGGCAAGAATGGGCAACAGCTGGATCTATAGTGTAGCATGTTCAGCAGGAGACACCATGGTGGTTTGTTTTTGTTATTTTTATCGTGGCAGACAATTAAGTCCACAGGTGGCAGACAAGTAAGTCCACATCTTTTTTTGGGCACTAAGTAGTCTCCCTATTAGGTAACTGACCATTCCCTGTCAGAGACATATGCTTAGTGGGTGTCATTCTATTGGATGTGCTATGCGAAGGGTCTTTTCACAATTTGTGAAGGGTAACATGTTGTGGGATTGTGTTTTGTGAGTAAATTTGTACACCTCTGATTAGATTAAAACTATTCGGATAGTCATACCCGTGGTTATGGGTGAGGCCTAACAATGTTTTTCAGGATTAGTCTCGCTGTTCAATTATGACTAAGATAAATTGACAATAATTATGGTTTGAAAGGTATAACCAGAGTTGGTTGTTTTGGAGATTATTTGGGCCTGATCAACATAGGGTTGATGTTCGATGTTGTTTATCAATATTGAGTAATTACTTTATTGTTTTATCAAGTTCTTAATTCTTGCTAAATGCTTCCTTTCCAAATTGAACCCTATTATTGCCATCCGTGTATTCGTATGCACTTGCATGCTTGTTGTGTGGTTTCTTGAGTATTCCATGTACTCATCCTTGCAATAACCATCATGAGAGGAGGAGATCTACAATGAAGATGGAGGTCTAGAGGACTAGGCTTAGCTCTAGTCAAGTGCTTGTGGAGTTGGAGATATCAATGCTAGTTTTCTTTCCGCTGCGTTAGAACTTTATTGATTAAGATCTACCTCTGTAATAAACTTATTAATTCGATTAGTGATTTGTACTCTATTATCAGTTTGTTATTGTGTGCCTCGGTTGATTCCTAGACAAGGGTTTACACACATATAAGTGTTTTAAATTTTGGATAGAAATTCCGGGTGTGACAAAGATTGTTTCAGATATTATAAAGGATGTCAGGATTGTCAAAAGTTTGAAGCAGTTCAGAGGGCACCAGCATCGGCTATGAATCCTATCATCAAGTCATGGCCATTCAGAGGTTCTAGAATTGATATGATCGACCAGATTAATCCACCATCAAGCAAGGGACATAAGTATATTTTGGTGGCAACATATTATTTCACAAAGTGGGTTGAGGCTGTTCCGTTGAAGAAAGCAGATTCTAAGTATGCTATTGAATTTGTGAAGGAGCATATAATCTATCGGTTTGGGATTCCACGGACTATAAGTACAAATCAAGTTCTTTTTGTATCGGATGAGTTTGTTCAATTTGCTGATAGTACGGGAATTAAGTTACTGAATTCATCTCCTTATTGCCACAAGCCAATGGGCAAGCAGAAATATCTAACAAGAGTCTGATTAAATTGATTAAGAGGAAAATTGCAGAGTAGCCAAGAAGGTGGCACACTACTTTAGCCAATTCATTATGGGCTTATCGGATGTCTTGTCATGGAGCTACACAAGTACCACCTTATCAACTGGTACATAGGCATGAAGCTATTTTGCCTTGGGAAACTAACATCGGCTTAAGACGGAGTTCATTACAAAATGAACTATGAGCCGATGAATATCATAATTTGATTATTGATGGCTTAAAAGATTTGGCATGGGTCCGATTGTGTGCTCTGGAGAAAATTAAAAGAGATAAACAAAGGGTTTCGAGGCATTATAACAAGAAGGTTGTGCCAATGTCTTTTAAAGAAGGGTAACTTGTTTGGAAGTTGATATTTTCGATAAGAGCGAGAGATAATAACTTTGGAAAATGGTCTCCTAATTAGGAAGAACCCTTTCGGATTCATCGTTGTGTGCAGACCAATGCTTATATGCTTGAAGGATTAGATGGAGAGGTTTTTGGCAAAGCACTTAATGGAAAATATTTGAAGAAATACTACCCAAGTATTTGGATTAATTCATAACCGGTGGATTAACTAATTTATGGTAAAGCTGATGTATATTACATCGCCTCAAGATGGCCGATATTAAATATCGCCCTTAGACCAAAATTTCATAAAACATCGAAGTATAACGAAGCAAAAGTAAATCGGCTTGATGGCCAATAGATATATTACATAAGTGTATTGAATGTTTGGGCAAAAGTGTTTGTGAGATTAAAGTTTGAAGACTTAGGTTATTACAACAACCTAGGTAGTTCTAAATAGTCGATATCACACGCAAGCAAATTTTATCAATTTCTTCGATGATACACACATTATTGGCTTCATAACCTGGGATCGGCCTCAGGGTATTGTTAATGGCTACTAAGTGTTTGGCCGATGCTTTCAATTTTGATTTTTGATCTTCAATAGCTTGTGGGAAATTGGTCAGTTTTTGCTCAGGTTCGGCGATCTTCATGCGCGTTTGCCTCAACTTGACCAGGAGATTGGCTTCCTCTTAATTTAATACATCAAATTCTTGTTGAGTTGCTTTTGGGCCATCAGTCAGTTCATTTAGCTTGGTCTTTTCATCAGTGACTTGTTGACGGTTGGTGTTTGAACAACCGATTCTACCGATTTGTGTTCAAGACGGTGATATAGTCTTTGTTTCGCCCTTTGAAGCTTGAATTGATGTTGCTCGAGGAAGACTGTTGGGGAGATATTGTGATTGAGCTCGTCAGGGAGTTGATCTTGTGTTTCTTGGAACCTGGTTCTGATCGGTCCGCAATCTGTTACTAAGGTGTCCATGGAAGAATTGAGCCGATCAATTATATCTTGTATCCATGTTCTTAGATCTTTAGAGATGGGCGATCTAGTTTTACTAGTGATTTCTTCCTTGTCGTCTTGAAGGAACTACCTTATGTCAAAGGAGAACATATTGGCTAAGGTCTGCAGAAGAAAATATGAGTAAAAATTGAGTGGGAATTGGGCCAATATTGAATTGTTTTGGGAAAATATATTCTTACTTGTAAAGCAGCAGCAACAATAATTGTTTCTTCTTCGTGATGGAGGCCAGCAGAAGGAGTATGTTCGCTTGAGGTAGCGACGAGGAGAAGCCGATGGGGCTGTGGGCTGAAATAATACAAATGTTGAAAATATCATCGGCTAAGTAAATGCCAATTGAGAAAGTTAAAAATTGATGAGATTGAGAAAGTTTACTGGTGCAACTGGAGAAGCATGAGGACTTGGAGATAATGGTGGCATGGGGAAATGTTTGTCCTTGGCTAAGGCTAATCCTCTTTTTGAGTGTAAGGAAGGGAATAAGTATTAGTGAATCTCAAGGTGATTGAAGAATAAATAGCAGGAATCATGAATTTTACCCTAACTTTGCGAAGTTCTCTGTTTGCATGGAGGCCATGGAGGTTGGTCATCGGCTTGACTGTTTGGGTCATCAGGACTGACTGCCTCAGTATCGGGTGCTTCTTGTGCTCTATTGGTTGGTTCATCATCGCTCATATCACCAACAGCTTCATCAACTTCTTATTCCATCACTTTATCTTTTAGATATTGATCAACTTCTGGGTCAATTGGGGAGAGCTCATCATCGGCTGCATTCTTTGATTATGAGGGCTTGGTTTCTGAGGGGTCTCTCTAGTGGGTTGTTTGCGTTTTATTGAAATTTTAGAGATTGGTTCCTTGACTTGGCCGTGAAGCAAAGATCCCACTGGGGGGCAGCGAAGCCGATGATGGATAAGGCAACGTCTTCTCTAGACAGCATGATGGCTGGTGCATATACAATCGGCTGGCCACTGTTGCTTGTAGAAGGTAGAGGAGAATTAGCCGTCCACAAGATAAAATGTGTAAAAATGCTGATGGATGAGAATGGTTGGAAATATTTGGAAGAGAGAAATTCAACTTACTTGAGGGTTGAAGGAAGGAATAACGGTGGTCAGATAAAAGCTTGATAATAGATAAAAGATGTGTTTTTCCCTTCACTCCATAATCCATCAAACAACAAATTTCTTGGAAGATGAAGGCTGAAATGTTAAAAAGAGCCTAAAGTGGAGCCTTCAAGAGTGAGGATTTTGTCCATCAGTAGAGCCGATGTTACGATGCCTCTGGTCTGAATTTTTCTAGTGAAATACAAGCTGATAGGGAACTGACCCGTGCCAAGTTGTCTTGCTACTAACATAGGATGGTAGAATTCATAAGATAATTGCAAGTTTTGGCCTTGAGATACTCCAGTTGGAACAATGCAAGTGGATATGGCCGAAACAAAGCTATCTCTAGAATCGGCTTCATCGTACAAGTCACTAAGCCTAAGATCGGCTGGCAGCTCAAAATCTGAGAAGTTGTCAGAAGGGAACCAAATTCTGGCATTTAGAGTAAGCCATCATAGAACTTGTAGAACCATTCTTGAAATGTTTCGGCCGATGGACCTCCAGGATAGACCGACAGTGCCTCTCCGAAGGACATATACCTGCGAGTGCTGGGGGCTTCATCATCGGCATAATCAGTAGCGAAAACTAATAAAGAAGGAGGAGTTCTTTCAACAACTATAGTGGTATATAAATTCAGCCATATCTATATGAACCACCAAGGGCCTCCATAGTCCACAAGTTTTTCAACAGGTTGTTTGTTGCTTGGTGCATCATGTGGTAAACTACTCCAAGCAAATATTTGCCCAAAGGAAAGGTTTTCTTCTTCACCAAAGATTGAGCAAAATATTGGAATATAGAAAACAAATCTCACAAGCCACAAGGATAGGAAAGCTGTATGCTCCTTCTTAGAAACATAACTTGTGTCGATGAGCTCTGTTATGTACCCAGACCAACCACCGACATATTTGGTTTTTAGCTTGTTGGTACATTTGAGCTTCAGACTAAAGGGGTTAGTTGAAGTGATGATATCCAAGCCAGTAAGTATCTTGATATCCAATAAAGTAGGGGTAATCGGTCCTTCATTGAACATGAAGGAGTTGATGGTATCTGACCAAAAGTAAGATGTGGTCGATAGCATGGGTTCATCTTTCTTCATATTGGCTAAAGACATATAAAATCCGCAATCGCACGGAATATCATTGTAGCACTTTCACCCAGGAGTATTCCACGGGTATCAAATTCAAAAGGAACAGTGTGGATTATCTAAGATTCAGGTTCATCGAAGGACACCAATAATAGATAGACGGAGGTAGAGAGAGGATTTCTATAATGTGGCTCTAGATAGCTTACACTTGGTCTACCGAGTGACTCCGGCCTACAAACTCTACGACGTACCCGAGCGTGGAGGATTACAAAGGATGGACAAGGCTGTCACCACCTGCCGCATACCTCTACAACCCTGGAGTACGCGGCAAACAAATGTAAACTCTAGCCTAGACACCACATCTACGCTATCGATTACTACTCTAGTCTTGGCCAAGAACACCCATCTTCATAAGGGGTCTTATACTAGAGCATCCAAGAATGGACAATGACCCCATAAGTATGTGGAGTAAAGTAATCACTCAATGTAAAGTAATGCAACCATAGTAAATCGCGAACACTTACTTTACTAGAAGCATCCGCCGAGGTACAAAGTCGGAGGTCAGTGCCGAGATCCCCTGTCACGCCTGGAATTTTATCCAAAATTTCCATATTATTTTGTGTATTAAATCCCTATCCAGGAATCAACCAGGGTACACAAAATGACAAATCAATACACAGATCTAAACGTAAAATAAAGCGTATAAATACTTACAGAAGAGGTACTTAGTCCTCATACTCGAAGGAAAGCAGCAGCGGAAATGAAGGACGATCCTACCGGGGCTTCAGCTCCTCTCCACAGACAAACTCAATTGGGGTCTGAGCCTTGGTCCTCTAACGTCGTCTTCAACTCAGAAGAATTACACTTCTGAAAGGGTGAAGAATTTGCAAGGCTGAGTACAACCACCGTACTCAACAAATCATGTCGAGGAAATGCAAAAATAATGCAAGGGTGTACAAAGAATTCACATATACGGCTATTTTGCACAAAACCAACATTTCAAAGCATTTAAATATTTAAAGGCATTTAAATAAAACACGAGCCTATCTTTAGTCAAATTATTATCAAGTCGTGCATCGACGCAATCTTGCCTTAACCCAGGCCAACAAGTGCTAACTCCAATTATTTCAGTTTTAAACAGAAATAAATTATAACTTGGGTACATTGCTCGGCTTGCCCATAACCAAGGGCGCAGCTATTCAAATAGATTAAACTCCTATCAGAGGTGTACATCTTTACCCACCAGACATGTCTTCCTCATGTGTTGTGACATGCCACATGCCACCACAGCATACGGATGAAAGCCATGACATAACTCATGCTTAGTATTGCCCTAAACAAAGAAGACCGACATAGACTTCCCTCACCAGGCGCCCTGGGTCAAGCAGACAGTCTATGCCCCCGGGCATCTCGACTTGTTCTGTGCCTTCACTTGCCAGAGACGTCAGCCCTTCCTAGGGCTCAACCCTTCATAGGGCTTCATCCATCCCTATCTGTGTCTTTTTTGTTTATGACCGCACTAGATGACGTGTTAAGCCTCACCCATTATATAGGTGGTAGTATGAAATATGCTTTGCAATAGAGGCCGAAGACCGGTCCTTATGACGGCTGAGGTGCGACTATCAAAACCATGCACCCCGAGCCCAGCCAAAAACATGTTTGGGAGATTTTGAAGCAGACAATTAGTGTCATAGCTAAACAACCAAAATTTCCATCATTTACGAGTTAATCCATAATCTAATTTTTGAAAACATCTAATTGTTTCTATTTAAGAAGAGCTAAGCATATTCCTAACTTTGCTTAGTAAGCACCACATATATAAAG
This sequence comes from Oryza australiensis, assembly GCA_019925245.2. NCBI lineage: Eukaryota > Viridiplantae > Streptophyta > Magnoliopsida > Poales > Poaceae > Oryza > Oryza australiensis. The sequence goes on from JAIFGZ020000663.1 coordinate 7,331, forward strand.
TGCTCACTAGTTTTATTTTTCTTAGAGTTATCTAGGATCATGATAATACAAGTAATAGGGCTATAACAAGAAGAATTCGTAACGCTAAATAAACAATGATAAAGGCAGGAATTTAATAAAGAGAAATACAATAATTTAAATAAACATAATTTTGTAAACTGGGATAGCAATGTGATCAAAATGACGTGACTTGCCTTGTTTCTTCAAACAAATCTTATTTTTTTCGTGAGCGCGAACATCCAAAACGGGGGAATCTACACGCTGGCATGCAAAACGAGGAAAAACCCTAATAAAAACTAAATAAATAGTACATGAAAAGTAAACAAACATGTAGATCTAATTTTAGATGAATTTTGCAATTTGAATAGCCCACCTTGGAGTTCGTATGAATTAGATATGATTTTTAGAAGTTTTGGATAATTTAAATGAATTCTAGAAATAAAATCTATTTATTGCACAATTTTTATTTAGTTTTACCAGGAAAAAGGGCCGGAATGATGTCAGCGGGCCGGGCCTGACGTCAGCGGGTGCGTGGTCCATGGCCGGGGAAGAGGATGGCACTGCGACGCCGAGAAAGGAGATGGCGACGTCGGACTGCACACCAGCGAGGCAACAGGGGCTGCCAGAGGAGGACAATGATGGCATGCTCACTGTTCACCACGCGGGGGTGTTGTTTTGGTGGCATCTGAGCTCGACGAAGGGCTGCCAAAGGTGGAGAACCATGACGTTCTTCACCAGTTGCTGGCTGGGGCACACTACCTGTCGACTTCGGGCAAAATGGAGGGCTTTCCGAGGAAGTAGGCAATGCCGTGATGCTGGAAAAGAATATGATGACGTCGGGTAGCACTCCGGCAAGGCTGCAGGGGCTGCCGGTGTGGCGCCGGCGAGGCCGAGAGAGAGGCACCATGGGTAGCAAGGTTTCGGTGGGTTCCGGGCAAAAACGGGGCTTGGCTGAGGTGGGGGGCGATGCTGCGATGTCGGGAAAGGCAACGACACGGTCAGCCGGTGCTCTGGCACAACGGCAGAGGTGGTTGGATTGCTGACAACATGGTGGAGAGAGGAGGGCGGCAATGACGTGGCTAGGAAACTCGTGAAGGGGAAAAACCGAATGAGGGAAGGGAGGGGGCTGAGGGCCTACTTTTATAGGTCGGAGGGGAGGGAGATCGACGCCGGGGAGAGGAACAGCCAGGGAGAGGAGGGGAATGGCCGGGGAGGGAGAGGAACGACGCTGGCCAAGGTGGAGCTTACCAATGAAGAGAGAAATCAAAAACCACCACGAATTGATGCGGGATTGGGTGGGGAATCATGGGGTCCCATGGATGGTCGAGGTCAGGCCGTGGTTGACATGGTCGAGAGAGGAGAACCGAGGTCGGACTTGGGGAAAAGTCGGGATGATCGATCCTACAGGAGGGGATCGGGCCATCGACCACGTCCCGAGGACTCTCGGTTTTGACTTCAGTTGGACATAGATTCCTGTCCATAGGGTACCATGGGGTGACACCCCCCACAGCAGCCCCCAAGCCTAAGGAGGAATGGAACATCCATCCTAAGGCTTAGAGTTTCTTCTTCACCACCGTCTTCAAGGGATCCTCAAAGCATCGAGCCAAGGTTTTGGTAGGTGCACCTGCCAGGTGTAGCCCCCGAGCCTAAGGGCGAATGGAACATTTGGCATTATGGTAAAGTTTCCTTCCAAAGTGTTAGTTCCCTGCAGGTTGTCAAGGTTTTGTGAATTCTTGGTTTTACAGGTGCACCGCCTAGGTGCACGTGGCAGGAGTAGCCCCCAAGCCTATGGTCGATGATACATCCAAGACTAGGGTCAAGTCATCAAAAGTGTCTTTCGTTCACCTTCTGACCTGAGTACCACCCGTATCCAACAAATGCTTTTTTAGATCCGACGGGTTCGCTTCCTGGGAGCACACAGTAGTCCTTGTGTTGCCCTCATCGTGGCCCAGAGGCCACAGACGGAGTTAAGGATACCACATCATGGTATTCAGTCTGATGGTCGGCTCCACTCCCGGGGGCAGCAAGTGGCCCTGGCTTTGACCGGGGATTCGCCCAGAAGCCAGCCCTCGAATGGGTGAATGCCACTACCCGGGGGTAGTGGAGGTCGGTTGTGTGGTCGGGAATACTGTTAGTGATATGCCCTAGAGGCAACATGGAGATGTTGGATATCATGTCAATGTTTATGTATAAATGAATAAAGTGTTATTCAGTTCCATGAAATAGACATCTTGTATTGATCAATAAGTACGTGACTTATTTATGAGACTCTTTATGTATGAATCTATTTCTAAACGATCCTTGATCATATGTCATATTGTTGGAACAAATATGATTCTAAGATCGGCATGTTTATTGATTGATGATCATGTCTCATAGATCATGGGTATGGAGATACCAAATCAATAAACATGGACATATGTGTTGGAGAACACATTGTTGGATAGACCCACCATGAGACACTACGGGAATTAATGTGCCATTAGTTGGTCTCGAGGTAGTGTTGGTACAAAGTCCTTAGACACTGAGATCACCATGGATTCCAACATGTGTAGTAGCCTACTTTGGGACTACCAAACGCTATTAAATGCGGGTAGTTATAAAGGTAGTTTTCGGGTTTGCTATGAAACATGGAGTGGGATTTGAGTGATCAAGATGGAATTTGCCCCTCCTTTGGAGAGATATCTCTGGGCCCCTCGAGGTAATGGATTATGGAAATGCATGGCCATGCTAAGTTGATTGAGGAGTCAATCAACGGACGGATAATCAATACGGTTCGAGTGAATGGTTAAGCTATTGAAGGGATGGCACACATCTTGCCTATAGCTTAGCGGTATCGTGAGGCAAAGGGATTTGTGTACACATTACAGGTTCGAGCCGATATTATTCTTGTATACTATGGTGTCAATATGTCTTGCTAGGCGCGCTGTGTGGGTCGGCTGAGTTAGACTCGAGCCGACGATCGGCTAAGTTAGACTATAGCGAAGCCGAGTATACACTGAACCTACGGGGTCGCACGCTTAAGGGGATAAGAAGAGGCATTCGAGTTGGACTCGGATACGGCTCGATCGGATAGGGATCCGATCGGATAGAGTCCTATGGGCTTACGACGTGTGGGCGGCCAACTCTATGAGATACGGATGAGATCCGATTCAAAATAGAGTCCTAATCGGCCACTAGTCCCAGTCGGCCAACTCTATATAAAGGAGGGAGGGGTGGAGAGCTACGGCACGTCAATTGCATCACGTGCAACAGAAGTCGCCGAGATCAATCTCCACGGAAACCCTCCCCACATTCGAGCCAAACCCTAGCCTTGCATCGCGTGCTAGCACACGTGTGTTCGGCGTTCGTCCCCGGACGTGTGGATACCGGTAGAGCGCTGCTACGTTGCCGCTGTTCATCGGTGTGGGTGAATCGGCGCGGTCGAGCGCATCGGAGCGGGCGCGAGAACGGTCGGACGACTCGGATCGGCTACGGCATTGCGATCGGCGATTGGCGAATCGGGTGTCCCGGTATCGGTGTCGACTTGCGAGAATCGGCTACTGTTTCGGATCGGATTGCCCGATTGGCTATTCCGCTGCACTCTACTCCAATCGGTAACGATCTATCGGCCCTTACTTGCAAGTGTTCTGGTTTGCGCGGTAAAAGTTTTGTTTTCGGCTAGCGTAGCCTCCGCGTAACCCTTCGGTGGTATCGAGCTAATCTTGCTTAGTTCGGGTTTTAGATTGGATCGGAACAAGTTTTGCGCACGGGTTGATTAGATCAATCGATTTTACGGGATGTTGAGGAGAGTTAATGGTAATTGCGTTCCTTGATAGTGTATCGGAACGGCGTAATGTGATTACGTCGAAGCAATTTCCATATAACTCGGTTTGAGTTGGAGTTCGAGATAGCGTTCCTTGATAGTGTATCGGAACGGTATAATGTGATTATGCGAAGCTATCTCGTAGTCCGATCTTGTTTGCTGCCTCGCGCCTGCGCAAACCATCTCCCTTGATAGTGTATCGGGACGGCATAATATGATTATGCCGACATGGTTTCCGTAAGCGATTTCATAGATTGGATCTATGAATTTCGTGTGGTGTTCCGGGCGCTGCCCGGAAGCCCACGAGGGGGCGGCTTCCCCCTCGACCCCTTGCCCGCTAACCGGCTAGCGGGACCACCGTGTGCGGACCCCTTATAGGTCGTCTCGATGCCGATCTGCGATAAGTAGAAAACGTTTCTACGCCTAACTTGTTTTGAGAGAATGCTTTGAGATGGTATGGCCCTATTGTATGTATGAGATGTATGAGATGCATGTGATGCATGTAATATTCTTTCATATGTGCAATCCCTGTAATATTCTTTCATACGTGCAATGCTTGTAATATTCTTTCATGACCTGCGAGTCGATGTAATCTTCAATTAGAGCTTCTATAGTAGTAGCTTAGTTTGAAGATATCAAGCATCCGGCACTCGAAAGAACGGTGATGAAGATGGAGATCCTCTACACCGGCATGGAGATGGAGATCACCATGTGAAGGGGCCATACTATTTCACTATATGCTATTCTTCTTGCTTTCATATGTGATATGTTTGTTTGATAGGATAGCATCCCTCTCAAAATTAAGTAGTAATGATGCCCTTCCAAATGTTGCACCCGTCACCGTTATGCTCGTCAATGGTGGGTACGCAAGCGAGTGCCATTCTCTATCATAACACGAGGGGTATATGTCGGACATATACATGCGGGGAGCATTTGGTTTACTTAACAAGGCTATCAAAACAGTTTTGGGCCTTGGGGCATAGGTTGGGGCCGGGGCATGGAGATGCCACACCAACAACAAGAGTCACATAGAGATGTGATTAGCAAGGAGTTGCTTACCGATGTTATTAATTTTCTAGCGGTGATGCCAAAGCTCACTAGAAAATTAACTAACATGTGGATCTTGACCCAATACGTAACCTAGAGGGAAGGTGGAAAATACGTAATGGGAGTCTAATGTTAAATTGTTTAACAATAGACATAGCATAAACATTGTGCTAAACTTTGCTTTTACGTTGTAGAATAAATGGCGGCTAATACTACACCGGTACCTTTAATTTGCGATCTATTCTCGAAAAGGAAAAATTAAATGGAACAAACTTTATGGATTGGTATCGCAACTTGAGAATTGTTCTCAAGCAAGAGCGTAAGAAGTACGTTCTTGAAGTACCCTATCTGAGGATTTGCCAAATAATGCCACTTCAGCGCACGGAGGGCTTATGAGAAGCACACTAATGATGCCCTAGATATAAAGCTGTCTCATGCTTGCTACAATGTCCCCGAGCTTGAAGCAATATGAGAACGCGATGCTCACACTATTATTCGGGGACTCGTGGCATGTTTGAGAACCAAGCTCGGGCGAGAGGTTCAACACCTCAAAGTCCTTGTTTGCGTGCGAGCTTGTTGAGGGAATCCCGTCGGTCCGCATGTGATAAAGATGATTGGCTATATCGAGAGTCTTGAGAAACTAGGTTTCCCCCTTAGCCAAGAGTTGGCTCGATGTGATTCTCCGGTCGCTCCCTCCGAGCTTCGAGCCATTCATATTAAACTATCACATGAACAATATGGATAGAACCTTGGCTGAATTGCATGGGATGCTAAGAGACGAGTGAGAGAGTATCCGAGAAAAATGGTCATCATGTGATGATGATGCGGAAGGCAAAGCGCAAACCACCGTCAAGAAACTTTGCACCAAGAGGAAGTTAACTCCCGATGAGATCGTGAGTGCCTCCAATGCAAAGAAGGGCAAGAAGGGGTCGGCGGCATTAGATGCCGTTTGCTTCTATTGAAGGGTTACGCGGAAGCTACGCTAGCCGAAAACTAAATAAAATCTACCGCGCAAACCAGGAACACTTGCAAGTAAGGCCGATAGATCGTTACCGATTGGAGTAGAGTGCGGCGGAATAGCCAATCGGGGCAATCCGATCCGAACATGTAGCCGATTCCGGAGACAGCCGATTCGCCAATCAGCCGATTCGAGTCGTCCGGCCGCGTTCTCACGCCTCGCTCCGATGCGCCGGCCGCGCCCGATTCCACCACAGCCGATCAAGAGCGCGCAACGTAGCAGCGCCTCTACCGGTATCCACACGTGCGGGGACGAACGCCGTACACCCGTGTGCTAGCACGCGATGCAAGGCTAGGGTTTGGCTCGAAAGTGGGGAGGGTTTCCGTGGAGATTGATCTCGGCGACTTCGTTGCACGTGATGCAATTGACGTGTCACGCTCTCCACCCCTCCCTCCTTTATATAGAGTTGGCCGCTGGGACTAGTGGCCGATTAGGACTCTATTTTGAATCGGATCTCATCCGTATCTCATAGAGTTGGCCGCCCTACACGTCGTAAGCCCATAGGACTCTATCCGATCGGATCCCTATCCGATCGAGCCGTATCCGAGTCCAACTCGAATATCTATTCTATCCCCTTAAGCGTGCGACCACTGTAGGTTCAGGTATACTCGGTTTCGGCTATAGTCTAACTTAGCCGATCGTCGGCTCGAGTCTAACTCGGCCGACTGTCAATAGCGGCGCCTAGCAGCACATATTGAGACCATAGTATACAAGAATAATATCGGCTCGAACACTGTAATGTGTACACAAATCCCTTTGCCTCACGATACCGGTTAAGCTATAGGCAAGATGTGTGCCATCCCTTCAATAGCTTAACCATTCACTCAAACCGTATTGGATTATCGTCGTTGATTGACTCCTCAATCAACTTAGCATGGCCATGCATTTCCATAATCCATTACCTCGAGGGCCCAGAGATATCTCTCCAAAGGAGGGGCAAATTCCATCTTGATCACTCACATCCCACTCCATGTTTCATAGCAAACCCGAAAACTACCTTTATAACTACCCGATTACGGAATAGCGTTTGGTAGTCCCAAAGTAGGCTACTACACATGTTGGAATCCATGGTGATCTCGAGTCTAAGGACTTTGTACCAACACTACACGAGACCAACTAATGGCACATTAATTCTGTAGTGTCTCATGGTGGGTCTATCCAACAATGTGTTCTCCAACACATATGTCCATGTTTATTGATTTGGTATCTCTATACCCATGATCTATGAGACATGATCATCAATCAATAAACATGCCGATCTTAGAATAATATTTGTTCCAACAATATGACATATGATCGAGGATCGTTTAGAAATAGATTCATACATAAAGAGTCTCATAAATAAGTCACGTACTTATTGATCAATACAAGATGTCTATTTCATGGGCTGAATAACACTTTATTCATTTATACATAAACATTGACGTGATATCCAACATCTCCATGTTGCCTCTAGGGCATATCACTAACAATCTCCCACTTGCACTAGAGTCAATCATGTAAGTATCTAATACCCATTGCTCTTGTGTGCGCCTCATGCTTGGTGAGGAGAGGTTTTGTCGGCGGATCGGCTATGTTGAGATCCGTGTGCACTTTGCATATCTTGACATCACCTCTGTCCACTATCTCGCGGATGAGATGATATCGCCGAAGTATGTGTTTGGACTTCGATGTGACCTCGGCTCCTTGGCTTGCGCAATGGCTCCACTATTATCACAATATAGAGACATTGGACTAGTCGTACTAGTCATCACACCAAGCTCGAAACGAATTTCTTGGTCCAAACGGCCTCCTTTGCGGCTTCCAAGCAGCAATGTACTCGGCCTCCGTTGTAGAATCAGCAACGGTATCTGCTTGGAACTCTTCCGTGGCTTGCGCCTCCGTTCGGGCGAGAACACGAACCCAGTTGCGATCTATAATCATCCTTGTCTGTTTGGAAGCTAGCATCGGTGTAACCACTTACAACGAGCTCTTCTTCACCTCCATAGACTAGGAACATATCCTTAGTTCTTCTCAAATACTTAAGGATATTCTTTACGGCGATCCAGTGACCTTCACCTGGATCGCGGTATCTGCTCGTAGCACTCAAAGCGTACGAGACATGCAGGCGTGTACAAAGCATGGCATACATGATGGATCCAATTGCCGAAGCATATGGAACCATACCCATCTTATTTCGCTCATCATGTGTCGAGGGCAGCGATTCTTGCTAAGATTAATGCCATGTGACATGGGCAAGAAACCTTTCTTGGAATCATGCATGTTGAACCTTTTCAACACCTTGTCAATGTATGTACTTTGGCTTAATCTAATTAGCCTCTTGGATCTATCTCTATAGATCCGAATGCCTAATATGTATGCTTGCCTCCCTAAGTCTTTCATGGAAAAACTATTTTTCAATGAAGACTTGACGATTCAAGCATAGGGATATCATTTCCAATCGGTAATATGTCATCCACATATAAGATTAGAAATACAATTGCGCTCCCACGACCTTTTTGTAAACACAGGCCTCTTCTTCATTTTTGATGAAACCAAACCCTTTGATTACTTCATCAAAACGAATATTCCAACTCCGAGATGCTTGCTTAAATCCATAAATGGATTTACGTAGCTTGCATATCTTTCCGAGCGATTCTGGATCGACAAAACCACGAGGTTGTATCATGTATACATCCTCGCTTAGGTTTCCATTTAGGAAAGCCGTTTTGACATCCATCGCCATATCTCATAATCGAAATATGCAGCAATCGCTAGGATAATCCGAATAGATTTAAGCATTGCGACGGGCGAGAAGGTTTCATCATAATCAACTCCTTGAATCTGTTTAAAACCTTTCGCCACCAATCGCGCCTTATAGATGTGAACATTTCCATCCATATCGGCCTTTTTCTTAAAAACCCATTTACACTCAATGGTTTTGACACCATCGAGTGGATCAACCAAGTTCCAAACTTGATTGTCGTACATGGATTCTATTTCGGATTTCATGGCTCCAAGCCACTTGTTGGAATCGGGTCCCACCATCGCTTCCTCATAGGTCTTAGGTTCATCGTTGTCCAACAACAATATATCACATTGTTCGCACTTTGTGTCACTGTCGGGTGCACGACGTGATCTTTCGGACCTCAGTAGGGCTGGTGTATCTACAGCGGTGGCGCAACACTTTGCACCTCTGTTGTGGTTACGTGGTCATTGAAACATTTTACGGTGTTTCTTGAACTTCTTCAAGATGCACCCTGCTCCCACTAACCCTTCTTGAAAGAAATTCTTTCTCCAAGAAGACACCGTGTCGGGCGACAAACACTTTGCCTTGTTCCCGATTATAAAAGTAATATCCCTTAGTTTCCTTAGGATATCCCACAAAGAAGCACTTGCAGATTTGGGTGTGAGCTTGTCGGACCGTAAACGTTTTACATAAGCCGCATCCCCAAATTTTGAGAAAAGACAAACTAGGGGTTGCCCTGTCCATATCTCATATGGTGTCTTTTCAAGCGACTTAGATGGAACTCTATTTAGTGTGGCGCTTGTTTCAAAAGCATATCCCCGAAGGATAACGGAAGATCACTTTGGCTCATCATCGACCGCACCATGTCCAACAAGGTGCGATTTCTCCGTTCGGACACTCCGTTCCATTGCGGAGTTCTGGCGGAGTCAGCGTGGAACAATTCCACAATCTTTCGAGATGATTACCAAACTCTTGGCTCAAGTATTCCCCTCCACGATCGATCGTAGAAACTTGATTGTTTTCCCTAAATGATTACGTACTTCATTACGGAATTCTTTGAACTTTTCAAAGGATTCGGACTTATGCCTCATTAAGTAGATATAACCATATCTACTAAAGTCATCGGTAAAGGTAATGAAGTATTGATAACCACCTCGGCCGTTGAGCTCATTGGTCCACATACATCGGTATGTACGAGTGCCAATAAGTCACTTGCTCTCTCACTATGTCCGTGAAAGGTGCCTTTGTCATCTTACCAAGTAAACAAGACTCACATGTCTCAAATGATTCAAAATCAAAAGAGTGAAGCAATCCATCCTTATGGAGCTTCTCCATGCGTTTCTTATTTATATGGCCTAAGCGACAATGTCGGATAAACGTGGGGTTTATATCATTAGAGAGTTGCCTTTACGTATTAATGTTATAGATGGGAGACGCTTCAAGATTCAAAACGTATAATCCATTCACCAATGGAGCATGAAAATAGAACATATCTCTAAGATATATTGAACAACCATTGTCCATTGATCTAAAATCATATCCTTCCGCTTGCAAACATGAAGCGGAAATAACGTTTTGACATAGTGTTGGAACACAATAACAATTATTCAATTCCAAAACTAATCCGAAGGTAGATGAAGTGGTGCTGTGCCGACAGCAACGCTTAGCAACGCTTGCTCCATTGCGACGCGCGAGTTCACCTCGCCCCTTCTCAATCCTCTACTTCTTCTCATTCCCTGCAGCGATTTGCAAATATGAGCTGCGATCCGGTATCAAATACCCAAGAGTCGGTAGGTGAAGTAGCGAGATTAATGTCTATAACATTAATACACGAAGCGAAGTCGTACTTTGCTTCTTCTTGAGATCCTCCATGTACTTCTTGCGTTCCTTTTCCGGTGGCTGTCTCCTTGGTAGAAGCAAACGGCATCGATGCCGCCGACCCCTTCTTGCCCTTCTTTGCATTGGAGGCACTCGCGATCTCATCGGGAGTTAACTTCCTCTTGGTGCAAAGTTTCTTGACGGGTGGTTTGCGCTTTGCCTTACGCATCATCATCACATGATGACCGTTTTTGGATACTCTCCTCATTGTCTTTAGCATCCCATGCAATTCAGCCAAGGTTCTATCCATATTGTTCATGTGATAGTTTAATATGAATGGCTCGAAGCTCGGAGGGAGCGGCGGAGAATCACATCGGTAGCCAACTCTTGGCTAAGGGGAAAACCTAGTTTTTCCGGACTCTCGATATAGCCAATCATCTTTATCACATGCGGGTGACGGGATTCCCCTCAACAAGCCTGCACGCAAACAAGGACTTTGAGGTGTTGAACCTCTCGGCCCGAGCTTGGTTCTCAAACATGCCACGCAGTCCCGAATAATAGTGTGAGCATCGTTGCTCTCATATTGCTTACGAAGCTCGGGGGACATTGTAGCAAGCATGAGACGGACTTATATCTAGGGCATCATTAGTGTGCTTCTCATAAGCCCTCCGTGCGGTTGCGGTGGCATTATTTGGCAAATCCTCGGGATAGGGTACTTCAGAACGTACTCCTTACGCTCTTGCTTGAGAACAATTCTCAAGTTGCGATACCAATCCATAAAGTTTGTTCCATTTAATTTTTCCTTTTCGAGAATAGATCGCAAATTAAAGTCTGGGTGTAGTATTAGCCGCCATTTATTCTACAACGAGAAAAACAAAGTTTAGCACAATGTTTATGTTATGTCTTTTGTTAAACAATTTAACATAAGACTCCCATTACGTATTTTCCACCTTCCCTCTAGGTTACGTATTGGGTCAAGATCCACATGTTAGTTAATTTTCTAGTGAGCTTTGGCATCACTTGCTAGAAAATTAGTAACATCGATAAGCAACTCCTTGCTAATCACATCTCTATGTGACTCTTGTTGTTGGTGTGGCATCTCCATGCCCGGCCCCAACCTATGCCCCAAGGCCCAAAGCTGTTTTGATAGCCTTGTTAAGTAAACCAAATGCTCTGCATGTATATGTCGACATATACCCCCTCGTGTTATGATAGAGAATGGCACTCTGCTTTGGCGGACCCACCATTGCGAGCATAACGGTGGCCAGTGCAACATTTGGAAGGGCATCATTACTACTTAATTTTGTGAGGATGCTATCCTATCAAACAAACATATCACATATATGAAAGCAGGTAGAATAGCATGAAATAGTATGGCCCCCTTCACATGGTGATCTCCATCTCCATGCGGTGTACGAGGATCTCCATCTTCATCACCATTCTTTCGAGTGCCGAATGCTTGATTTCTTCAAACTAAGCTACTACTATAGAAGCTCTAATTGAAGATTACATCGACTCGCAGGTCGTGAAAGAATATTACAAGCATTGCACGTATGAAAGAATATTACGGGATTGCACATATGAAAGAATATTACATGCATCACATGCATCTCATACATACAATAGGGCCATACCATCTCAAAGCATTCTCTGCAAAAACAAGTTAGGCGTAGAAACGTTTTCTACTTATCGCGGAGATACGGCATCGAGACGACCTATAAGGGGTACGCACACGGCGGTCCGCCGCTACGGTCGCTCGGCGCGCCAGAACACCACACGAAATTCATAGATCCAATCTATGAATTCGCTTACGAAACCATGTCGGCATAATCATATTATGCCGTCCCGATACACTATCAAGGGAGATGGTTTGCGTAGGCGCGAGCGACTAACAAGATCGGACTACGAGATAGCTTCGGCATAATCACATTATACCGTTCCGATACACTATCAAGGAACGCTATCTCGAACCCAACTCAAAGCGAGTTATATGGAAATTGCTTCGACGTAATCACATTACGCCGTTCCGATACACTATCAAGGAACGCAATTACCATTAACTCTCCTCAACGAGATCGTAAAACCGATTGATCTAATCAGCAGTGTGCAAAACTTGTTCCGAGATCAATCTAAAACCCGAACTAAGCAAGATTAGCTCGATACCCTTTGAAGGGTTACGCGGAAGCTACGCTAGCCGAAAACAAAAATTTCTACCGCGCAAACCGGGAACACTTGCAAGTAAGGGCCGATAGATCGTTACGATTGGAGTAGAGTGCGGCGGAATAGCCAATCGGGGCAATCCGATCCGGAGCAGTGTAGCCGATTCCGGAGACGGCCGATTCGCCAATCAGCCGATTCGAGTCGTCGGCCGCGTTCTCACGCCTCGCTCCGTGCGCCCGGCCGCGGCCGATTCCACCACGGCCGATCAAGAGCGCGCAGCGTAGCGGCGCTCTCCCGGTATCCACACGTCGGGGACGAACGCCGTACACCCGTGTGCTAGCACGCGATGCAAGGCTAGGGTTTGGCTCGAAAGTGGGGAGGGTTTCCGTGGAGATTGATCTCGGCGACTTACGTTGCACGCGATGCAATTGACGTGCGCAGCTCTCCACCCCTCCCTCCTTTATATAGAGTTGGCCGGCGGGACTAGTGGCCGATTAGGACTCTATTTTGAATCGGATCTCATCCGTATCTCATAGAGTTGGCCGCCCACACGTCGTAAGCCCATAGGACTCTATCCGATCGGATCCCTATCCGATCGAGCCGTATCCGAGTCCAACTCGAATATCTATTCTATCCCCTTAAGCGTGCGACCACAGCAGGTTCAGGTATACTCGGTTTCGGCTATAGTCTAACTTAGCCGATCGTCGGCTCGAGTCTAACTCAGCCGACTGTCAATAGCGGCGCCTAGCGGCACATATTGACACCATAGTATACAAGAATAATATCGGCTCGAACCTGTAATGTGTACACAAATCCCTTTGCCTCACGATACCGGTTAAGCTATAGGCAAGATGTGTGCCATCCCTTCAATAGCTTAACCATTCACTCGAACCGTATTGGATTATCATCATTGATTGACTCCTCAATCAACTTAGCATGGCCATGCATTTCCATAATCCATTACCTCGAGGGCCGAGAGATATCTCTCCAAAGGAGGGCAAATTCCATCTTGATCACTCACATCCCACTCCATGTTTCATAGCAAACCCGAAAACTACCTTTATAACTACCCGATTACGGAATAGCGTTTGGTAGTCCCAAAGTAGGCTACTACACATGTTGGAATCCATGGTGATCTCGGGTCTAAGGACTTTGTACCAACACTACGAGACCAACTAATGGCACATTAATTCTGTAGTGTCTCATGGTGGGTCTATCCAACAATGTGTTCTCCAACACATATGTCCATGTTTATTGATTTGGTATCTCCATACCCATGATCTATGAGACATGATCATCAATCAATAAACATGCCGATCTTAGAATCATATTTGTTCCAACAATATGACATATGATCGGGATCGTTTAGAAATAGATTCATACATAAAGAGTCTCATAAATAAGTCACGTACTTATTGATCAATACAAGATGTCTATTTCATTGGCTGAATAACACTTTATTCATTTATACATAAACATTGACGTGATATCCAACATCTCCATGTTGCCTCTAGGGCATATCACTAACATCTATTGCAAGGAGACGAGGCCATTGGAAGAGGCGCAAGAAGTACATGGAGGATCTCAAAAAGAAGCAAAGTACAACACGCGGTATTAATGTTATAGACATTAATCTTGCTACTTCACCCTCTTGACTCATGGGTATTTGATACGGATGAGTAGCTCATATTTGCAAGTCGTTGCGGGGAATGAGAAGAAGTAGAGGATTGAGAAGGGCGAGGTGAACTGCGTGTCGGCAATGGAGCAAGGGTTGCTATAGTTGTTGTCGGCACGGTACCACTTCATCTACCTTCGGATTAGTTTTGGAATTAAATAATTGTTATTGTGTTCCAACACTATGTCAAAACGTTATTTCCGCTTCATGTTTGCAAGCGGAAGGATATGATTTTAGATCAATGAACAATGGTTGTTCAATATATCTCGAGAGATATGTTCTATTTTCATGCTCCATTGGTGAATGGATTATACGTTTTGAATCTTGAAGCGTCTCCCATCTATAACATTAATACGAAAGACAACTCTCTAATGATATAAACCCCACGTTTATCGGCATTGTCGCTTAGGCCATATAAATCGAAACGCATGGAGAAGCTCCATAAGGATGGATTGCTTCACTCTTTTGATTTTGAATCATTTGAGACATGTGAGTCTTGTTTACTTGGTAAGACGACAAAGGCACCTTTCACGGGACACGGTGAAAGAGCAAGCGACTTATTGGCACTCGTACATGCGATGTATGTGGACCAATGAGCTCAACGGCCGAGGTGGTTATCGGTACTTCATTACCTTTCTGAGTGACTTTAGTAGATATGGTTATATCTACTTAATGAGGCATAAGTCCGAATCCTTTGAAAAGTTCAAAGAATTCCAGAATGAAGTGAGAATCATTTAGGGAAAACAATCAAGTTTCTACGATCGGATCGTGGAGGACAATACTTGAGCCAAGAGTTTGGTAATCATCGAAAGATTGTGGAATTGTTCCACGTTGACTCCGCCGGGAACTCCACAATGGAATGGAGTGTCGAACGGAGAAATCGCACCTTGTTAGACATGGTGCGGTCGATGATGAGCCAAAGTGATCTTAGTTATCCTTACGGGGATATGCTCTTGAAACAGCTGCGCTCACACTAAATAGAGTTCCATCTAAGTCAGTTGAAAAGACACCATATGAGATATGGACAGGGCAACCCCCTAGTTTGTCTTTTCTCAAAATTTGGGGATGCGAAGCTTATGTAAAACGTTCTGGTCGACATGCTCACACCCAAATCGACAAGTGCTTCTTTGTGGGATATCCTAAGGAAACTAAGGGATATTACTTTTATAATCGGGAACAAGGCAAAGTGTTTGTCGCCAGACATGGTGTCTTCTTGGAGAAAGAGTTTCTTTCAAGAAGGGTTAGTGGGAGCAGGGTGCATCTTGAAGAAGTTCAAGAAACACCGGAAACGTTTCGCGACCATAGAACCACAACGGGAGGAGCAAAGTGTTGCGCCACCAGTTGTAGATACACCAGCCCCACGGAGGTCTGAAAGATCACGTCGTGCGCCTGACAGGTACACAGGTGCGGAACAACGTGATATATTGTTGTTGGACAACGATGAACCTAAGACCTATGAGGAAGCGATGGTGGGACCCGATTCCAACAAGTGGCTTGGAGCCATGAAATCCGAAATAGAATCCATGTACGACAATCAAGTTTGGAACTTGGTTGATCCACTGATGGTGTCAAAACCATTGAGTGTAAATGGGTTTTTAAGAAAAAGGCCGAGATGGATGGAAATGTTCACATCTATAAGGCGCGATTGGTGGCGAAAGGTTTTAAACGATTCAAGGAGTTGATTATGATGAAACCTTCTCGCCGTCGCAATGCTTAAATCTATTCGGATTATCCTAGCGATTGCTGCATATTTCGATTATGAGATATGGCGGATGGATGTCAAAACGGCTTTCCTAAATGGAAACCTAAGCGAGGATGTATACATGATACAACCTCGGGGTTTTGTCGATCCGAGATCGCTGGAAAGATATGCAAGCTACGAAATCCATTAATGGATTGAAGCAAGCATCTCGGAGTTGGAATATTCGTTTTGATGAAGTAATCAAAGGGTTTGGTTTCATCAAAAACGAAGAAGAGAGGCTGTGTTTACAAAAGGTCGGTGGGAGCGCAATTGTATTTCTAATCTTGTATGTGGATGACATATTGCGATTGGAAATGATATCCCTATGCTTGAATCCGTCAAGTCTTCATTGAAAAATAGTTTTCCATGAAAGACTTAGGGGAGAGCGACATATATATTGGGCATTCGGATCTATAGAGATAGATCCAAGAGGCTAATTGGATTAAGTCAAAGTACATACATTGACAAGGTGTTGAAAAGGTTCAACATGCATGATTCCAAGAAAGGTTTCTTGCCCATGTCACATGGCATTAATCTTAGCAAGAATCGGTGTCCTCGGACACATGATGAGCGGAATAAGATGGGTATGGTTCCATATGCTTCGGCAATTGGATCCATCATGTATGCCATGCTTTGTACACGCCCGGATGTCTCGTACGCTTTGAGTGCTACGGCAGATACCGGTCGAGATCCGGTGAAGGTCACTGGATGCGTAAAGAATATCCTTAAGTACTTGAGAAGAACTAAGGATATGTTCCTAGTCTATGGAGGTGAAGAAGAGCTCGTTGTAAGTGGTTACACCGATGCTAGCTTCCAAGCGGACAAGGATGATTATAGATCGCAATGCGGGTTCGTGTTACGCGAACGGAGCGCGATCGGCTAGAAGAGTTCCAAGCGGGATGCATTGCTGATTCTACAACGGAGGCCGAGTACATTGCTGCTTCGGAAGTGCAAAGGAGGCTGTTTGGATCAAGAAATTCGTTTCGAGCTTGGTGTGATGACTAGTACGGCGGTCCAATGTCTCTCTATTGTGACAATAGTGGAGCCATTGCGCAAGCCAAGGAGCCGAGGTCACATCGGAAGTCCAAACACATACTTCGGCGATATCATCTCATCAGCGAGATAGTGGACGAGAGGTGATGTCAAGATATGCAAAGTGCACACGGATCTCAACATAGCCGATCCGTGACAAAACCTCTCCTCGGCGAAGCATGAGGCGCACACAAACAATGGGTATTAGATACTTACATGATTGACTCTAGTGCAAGTGGGAGATTGTTAGTGATATGCCCTAGAAGCAACATGGAGATGTTGGATATCACGTCAATGTTTATGTATAAATGAATAAAGTGTTATTCGGTTCCATGAAATAGACATCTTGTATTGATCAATAAGTACGTGACTTATTTATGAGACTCTTTATGTATGAATCTATTTCTAAACGATCCACGATCATATGTCATATTGTTGGAACAAATATGATTCTAAGATCGGCATGTTTATTGATTGATGATCATGTCTCATAGATCATGGGTATGGAGATACCAAATCAATAAACATGGACATATGTGTTGGAGAAGACATTGTTGGATAGACCCACCATGAGACACTACGGGAATTAATGTGCCATTAGTTGGTCTCGGGTAGTGTTGGTACAAAGTCCTTAGACTGATATCACCATGGATTCCAACATGTGTAGTAGCCTACGTTGGGACTACCAAACGCTATTAAATGCTGGGTAGTTATAAAGGTAGTTTTCGGGTTTGCTATGAAACATGGAGTGGGATGTGAGTGATCAAGATGGAATTTGCCCCTCCTTTGGAGAGATATCTCTGGGCCCCTCGAGGTAATGGATTATGGAAATGCATGGCCATGCTAAGTTGATTGAGGAATCAATCAACGGACGGATAATCCAATACGGTTCGAGTGAATGGTTAAGCTATTGAAGGGATGGCACACATCTTGCCTATAGCTTAGCGGTATCGTGAGCAAAGGGATTTGTATACACATTACGGGTTGAGCCGATATTATTCTTGTATACTATGGTGTCAATATGTGCTTGCTAGGCGCCCATTGATAGGTCGGGTGAGTTAGACTCGAGCCGACGATCGGCTAAGTTAGACTATAGCGAAACCAAGTATACCTGAACCTACGGGGTCGCACGCTTAAGGGGATAAGAACGAGGCATTCGAGTTGGACTTGGATACGGCTCGATCGGATAGGGATCCGATCGGATAGAGTCCTATGGGCTTACGACGTGTGGGCGGCCAACTCTATGAGATACGGATGAGATCCGATTCAAAATAGAGTCCTAATCGGCCACTAGTCCCAGTCGGCCAACTCTATATAAAGGAGGGAGGGGTGGAGAGCTACGGCACGTCAATTGCATCACGTGCAGCGAAGTCGCCGAGATCAATCTCCACGGAAAGCCTCCCCACTTTCGAGCCAAACCCTAGCCTTGCATCGCGTGCTAGCACACGTGTGTTCGGTGTTCTGTCCCGGACGTGTGGATACCGGTAGAGTTGCTACGTTGCGCTTGTTCATCGGTGTGGGTGAATCGGTGCGGTCAAGTGCATCGGAGCGAGGTGCGAGAGCACGGTCGGACGACTCGGATCGGCTACGGCATGCGAATCGGGCTGATTGGCGAATCGGCTGCTCCGGGTATCGGTGTCGGCTTGCGAGAATCGGCTACTGCTTGTTTCGGATCGGATTGCCCTGATTGGCTATTCCGCTGCACTCTACTCCAATCGGTAACGATCTATCGGCCCTTACTTGCAAGTGTTCTGGTTT